>CBVK0101103061.1:0-10003 GCA_900067695.1 Picea abies | reverse complement strand
GCTCAAAGACAACAACAATCAACTGTAAACCAAAGAAAACATCACTGTAATTCAACCAAGACACTGCTACTACCAACTGCTTCAACACAAACATTTTCTTTACTATAATCAATTGTAGAATAGGGAGTGGAAAATGAATGTGGGAAGGTGATGGGGTTGTAATTAGCGAAAAGAGAAATAATGGTGGGGAATGAGAGTGGGTATTGTTCATAATATTAATTAAGTAATCTATATAATCATTATATTAAAAGGAGATACACCAACCAAATGATCACTGTGACCCAATAACAATTACTGTGTATCAACTAGTTCCCTTTTCATAATCAAATATCTAACACACTACCATCAACAAGACAGTATACATTCCCAAACAATCTTTAAGGGAGTTTTGTTCCTCTTATTCATCCAATTAACATCTTATAACAATTGTCAAATGCACAATAGTAACCATTTCCACTCTATTAATCATCAAATTCAACCACTTCCCACACATTAATTCAATCACCAAATACACTCAAAAGTCATGTTTCAAAATTGCAATGAAGTTATACTATCACTGCAATCGGGCCTGTAAAAAATTCATGACATCGTTAAACATACATAGTGGATAGCCAACCCAAAAATCCATATTTAAATTGCAAAAACCCTGACTCGCCCTTTAAGCAAACAGACAACAACCACCATTCCAACTTATGCTATGCTGTAGAAAACACAAAATAATTCAATCAACGCAAGTGTAATTCTGTGACTGTACAAGACGAATTCAACGTGACTCTAAATAATCAAAATGTTGGGCTATCCATACAATTCAATGAGGCATCAACAACAAGCCCGATCTCATAATACAAATAATCGAATTGCAACAAAGCCATGATTAAAAATCTGTGACTATCTTTGAGTGCGCAACCCAAAAAATATTCGTAGCATACACAGTGGGAAGCCATACCATAAACACCATGATGCAACATTCCCATTTGACAAATTTAAACACACAGTCAACCTATCATGCCAAGTTATCAATCCGCTACAAGGAGATAGCAACAAAATTGCTCAAACAATCGAACTGTAACAAATCATACTGTGTAAAAACTTGTGCCCATTCTTGATGACGCAATCAAATAACCATAACGTATACATTGGGTGGAAGTGCCATAAGCACCCCGAATTCAATAATCATTTTTCCATTAAAAACACACAGTTACAGTAATCATTGACTCATGCTTATGGAACACCACTCATACCCATGTATCAAGCGTGAAGCATCATTGTGCATTGATCAATTAAAAACAGTGTTGGGTTATCAATTTAATAAACACAAGGACAACGACTAACAACTCATTCCAATTAACCATGCTGAGCTTATCCACCCAATAATAACAATTGTAGTGACTAGATGCAAAACCAACACTACTATCATATAATCAACTAGGCAAGCTGGAAATCGACTCTATCGACAATATATACCAATCTATTACAACCAATAGCAAACCCGACAGGCTCAACGATCTTCTCTATCCATTCTTAGACTCGAGGAGTTGAGGGTTTTCTCTGTGGATAACACAGAGAGACTAAACTCGATTTTTCTCAATGGTGAAAACCCCTGAGACCAACGATGTACACACAGAAAACACCACCATTGACTTCGTGGGAAGTGTGACGAAACCTGTGATAGGAGAAGCTATAATAAAGGAGTGAGGCCCCAATTCGGCCTAGTAATAATACTTAACACATGCAAGGTATAACCCTCATGGATATCCAGACAACCAACTACAACTCGGAGGTGAAAATAGGGCCGAGAAGAAGCAATATAACTGATTGTGCGACCATTAATAACAACAACAACCCAATGCCCAAGTGAACAAAGAACAGTGACATAAAGCACTTCCAACCATTAAACCCCATGAAAGCCAAAGATTGGGCATGGTGATACAAATGCGTGAAGGAAGCCAACCACTCAAGACCAAACGAAACCCTCCAACTAAACCAACAAGGATGACATAAATCCTTTATGGCTGCTAACACCCAGGATGACCAAGCACTATGAATTTAACATCATTGTAGAGAAAACCATCAACGCTTCATTCTAAAAACCACAATCTTACATAGTTGCAATACTCAAGGAAAGCACAACCCATGCATTTGAGCCAATATCCAATTCATAAACAAAGCAGACTCATAGATGGCCAAAAAAAGACATACCTGTAATCCAAGCACTTTAAACACGAGCTTGCCGAGCAGTTCCTACCTGCTTGAAAATCGGACCATAACCACAACAACAAGGTTGAACAATAGCCCGACTAGGGTGGTGGCCAACGAAAGTATTAAGGGTGACGTGCAGTAAATTCACATCGCCTCCACCCATAGTCAATTAATTCATTAGTACACGCCAGCCATTAATCCATTAACCATCCATTTAAACCATGCATTGGAATTGGCATCTATTACTTGTCAAACGCGCCACCCACATCATACCTTCCATTTCCAACTTGACCATAATACATATCAACTATATAATTCAATTAAGTAAACCATGTATCAAAACCATCACCAATAGTGCGACCATATCACATTTCTAACTTATGTCATAACATAAATCAACTATGTCCCATGTAACTCAACAAATCGCTAACCATTAGCTTATTGCTAGGTTTAAATAATGACCATTAAAATTCAATGCATGTAGAGTAACATAGTTTAAATTCTTCCCTTTGCATTTGTTGCATTGCTTTCATTTCTTTCCAATTGCTTGTATATGTTGTTGCTAATATGTTTATTAGACAAGTCTCCTAGTAATATATCCCAATAACATATAGCAGTGATAACATAGGCCGTTGTGAAATAAAACTTGAGCCTAGAGCAGCAGAAAAACACAAAACATGCCTTCTCCATCGCCAATAAACCAAGATTATATCACCATGTAAGCAAAGTCGAACAATAGCACAACATCAAATAAGAACCAGACCTGATCTTCAATCTACAAGGGAGTCCTACCTACTAGTATTATTAGCTTTTGTAATAATAAGCTTTAGGAACACTTTGCGGGCAAAACTTCGTTGCTATTTTAATCGTCAACAAACTCGAGTGGGTATTTGAGTTGATCTGACAACCAAGATGGATTCTCCTCCCATTAAACGACTCACATCCATCTTTGTTGTCAGATTCTTAAGTCATCTGCGATTCTTGTTACTTCGATAGTTCGGGTAACTTGACTATTGTGAAATTTGTCATCACATAGATTTGAGCTCCCGAGGTTTCGAAACCTTCATGAGCTAACTCCTTTAGCGCAGGGTTCCTAGACCTAGGTCACATGGACCTTCATATGACTCTTGGGCTATTAACCCTACTCTTAGTCGGGTTTTTGGTTAAGGACTTAGGCACGAGTTCAAAGTCTCTTAGACTAATGGTCTGAAGGGAACGCTTCCCTAACTCGTAGAACTTTAAGCTCTGAAACAGGGCAAGGTAAACTCGTGAGGTTACCGAGACAGTAGCAGTGCCAATAGGCTTGCTCCGACTCTGGGACTGTGATGTAATTTCTTGGGGAGAAATGCCTTCGAGGGATTAAACTGGAGCATATTTAAAATCAAGCAAAAGCATATGTTCTCAAGGGAACAAACACATACTTATAACTTAACCATTTCAATGCAAAAAACATTTATAGACACATAAATATACACTTGCATTCATTATTTCCAATTTAGAGCACAAGACATAAAAACACTTATCAGAACCATAAGGCGTGATGCGACTACTGAAATGGGTGCTCGTTTCCACCCAACCGTAGGCTCAGTCACTCCTAATGGCTTTACCACTAGCCACCCCCAATATTAGACCACGATGCTTTGAGATTCAATCTCTTTCTTCCAGCTCAACGTAAGTTAGGGACAAAGGTTACTCTCCTTCTCCCAATGCCGAAATAGATAGGGATGAAGGTTACTCTCCTTCTCCTGACTCAGTCTCTATTTTCTGGGATCAGAAATCACTCTAATTTTTTTCAGTCCTTCAACTGACCTAATAGCTCAGGCTCTCGTCTCTGCACTCTTCACAGGTATTCCTCTTCTCACCATGCTTCCTTTTTTTCCTTCCTCAGCAATATTGCATGTGGCTCGAATTCCCAGTCCATGGTCAGGTCTTGAAGCCTTACAGATGGGTGGTCTACCCCATCCCCTCATTAACTCTTGAGGAGGTCTTCCCACCTACCAGCCTAACTGTAATTCATTCCTGGGTCAGAGGGTTGTTCCGATCCTGATCAATTTAAATCCAAAAAAGTATTGGTCCGGTGGAGGTTAACACAACCATCCCTGGTCCCCTCCACCACCTTTTCATAGCATTCGCGGTCTCTTCTTAGCACATCCCCTTTCCAACATTCATGTAACACATATCCATTTTATATTAAAAATAGAAGAATTTACATTCATTCACCTTTTATACAAAGGTCCATTAAATCAAACATTCACAGCTTTGAGTTTTCCATAGTTCCTTGGCCAATATAGTTATAATTACAAATTGGGGGAAACAGGGTGTTACACTCACCCTCAAATGACTCTGCTAAATACGTGTCCTCCCGCATGCATTTGAGAGATGATTGCTCTCATGGGATCAGTGAGATTAGACCTAAAGGCTCCACACAACCTAAGCCAAATTCAGAGAGATCAAAAGGTGACAACAACAACAAGGGAAAGATTTCCTCCTAGAGTGGCAAATATGGATTTTAAGTGTTTTTATTTATTGATGGTTGAGAACAGTTGACTTCTGAAATTTTGGACAACACATTATTTTTGGATATATGGTAATATATTTTTGGAAAAAATTTCAATTATCATTGATATAAATTGTCAAAATATGAAAGTGATGATGGGAGTCACAAGGAGGGATGTTTTGCTTGATTTACTAGTTATGTTATGATTGTTAAAGAACTAAAGGGAGTCACAAGGCGTCCCACCTACTAGTTATTATTTATTAAAAACCCTTATTATGATTTTATTACTTTTCCCCCTTAACTAAAAAGTTGGTTGAGTTTTAGTTAACTTAAATAAAGAAGTAGTTCAACTACTTCAACCCATTCTAATTTTCTTAAAGGAAAAAGGAAAATGAGGAACAAGAGGAGAATAGAAGGAGAAACATACTAAGGTCTGTTCTTCGAGTTTTGTTGAGATAATTCGGTTTTCATTCATTCTTCAGTTCATTGGAAGCCTAATTATCTTTTATGATAGAAGGGTCCTATTGTAGACATCAAGATTCAGGGATGAATTACATCATTCAGACACTTGCTTTGTAGAGGTGTTGATCTATCTTTGATAGTCTGTGTAAACTTGTCTGTTTATGAATTAAATTTCATGACTGACAAAGGATATTGTTCAGAGTCGAGTGGGCAACAATCTATGGCAATCTTATCCAACTTTTGAAGTTCAATTTTTTACTTTCTGTTAGAAGTCCTTTTGTATGTTTCATCGGGGACATCTAAGTTTGACTTTGGTCCAAAACTTCCTCAGGAAAATTTGTAAAGAGAACGATTGTTTTGATGATTGGAATGAAATAAACAATTGCTTTATGTCTCATATGTTTTGATTATTGATTTGGTGTCTTAACTTCTATCTCTATATTTATTTCAACATCTGTTATGTTCAGAAAATTACGTAAATAATGAATTTTTCAGCAAGCTTTTATTTATAAAAAAAACCATCCTAAGCACTTGTAATCAATACTTGTGAATTACGATTCCATTTTGATGGCTATAAACATAGGGTGATATTCCCATCTATCTTTATTAAGCCAAGCATGATCTAAATTTTTTTGAGTAAGATCATTTCATATCTTTTCCTCAACAGTTCCCATATGCAAATACACACGAAGATCTCTTCATCAAGTTGTCAGAGTATGAGAATAACAATCCACTTCAGTAAAACCATTAGATGATCAAAAGAAGAGAGAAAGAGAACAAATAGATAAGATCCAACACGTGGCATTTTCTTAACTTAACACAACTTTAGTAGTTATTTTTAGTTTAGTTATTTTTTGTTATAAATAAAGGCTTTGACCTTGGCCAAAGGGTCGATGTTTTTTTGAGAGAAAGACTTTTCTGGAATTTTGTAAGAGAACTATTTTTTGTGCAAGTTATTTCAATTAAGAATTTATGTTTAGAACCAAAGACACTTATATCATCTAAGGCGTGAATGTGATTGGACTGAGGGGGACTATCTTTCTCTTCAGGTTCAATTTTTTGTTATTGTATTGATTAAGATTTATTGTATCTACTATTTAAAGTTATCATATAATGTTGTGACAGTTCTTTTACTGTATTTGATGAATAGAATTCGATTGTGTTAACCTGTGATTGATAATAGAGCATTGAAAACTACTTTTCTTACGCTAGCTTCCTATCACGTTTATGTTTTTTTTCTTTTTCTTTTCTGTAAATTGTTATCTCAGACAATGTTGAATGTCTGCAAATCAAAATGGTATTAATATTGGTTTGAAGTAGTTTAGATCTTCTTCGTCTGCATGCTAAGGTATAAAGGTTATCCTAAAACCCTGTTAGAAAAACAAGATCATGGAGCAATACTATAAAACAAATGTGGAAATAAAACATAGAATATACACAATACAATAGAAACACAGATATATGTGGTTCACCCAGTGTGGGCTACGTCCACCAGAAAAATTGCTAGTTCCTTCCTATATTATTATCTAGCAAATGAAGGGATACAACCTACAACAAACCTGTTGTAAATTCATCTTATTTTTCTCACAGCCTCCAATCTCATAATACAATATTCACAATAATACATAGCCACAATACATTTCCCTCATAAAAAAGGGTTTCCTTCTAGGGAAAAAACCCTAACATAACTGCTACCGTCATATTTGCGACCTTATAATGAACGGTCTAGATTTACTATGAAATTACAATATACATTTACAAGGCAATTTTTCCTTCAGGGGATTCACCCCTGAACCCCTTAGCTGAGACGATAGCCCCCCTAAACCCCACATGGGGGTAACCACCCCTGAACTCCCCTACGTGAAGGATTGTACATTCTTCTGGGGTGTAAAGTCTTCATGGGGTATAAACACGGCTGAGAACAAAGACCTCTGAATCAAGAAGATAATCAGGCTCCACAACCAGCAATCTCCCACTTGGAGACTAATCTCAACAACTCCACTGTTGTTGTATCTGATAGACTATGATCCTTCTTGGACCTGGAAAATTTATCATCTTCACGCTTGAAGACCAAATGAAATTGACAAGGAACTCAGTTTCTCGCTGGTTACTCCCTTAGTTAACATGTCTGCAGGATTCTAGCTAGTGTGTATCTTTTCCAACTTCAAATGTCCATATTCCAAGATGGATCATATGAAATGGTACATGAGATTGATATGCTTAGTATTCGAATGGAAGGTTGAGTTCTTTGCAAGATGAATGGAACTCTCACTGTCACAATACAACCTGTTATTCTCCTACTTATTTCCCAATTCCTCCATAAACCTCTGTAACCAAATCATTTCTTTACTAGCCTCTATAGAAACAACATAATCTACTTCTATTGTTGAAAGTGAAACAACCTTTTTCAGTTTATAAATCCAACTTACAATCGTTCCACCTATAGTAAAAACATACTCTGTGGTGCTCCTCCTGTTATCTTTATCACTTGCCATATCTGAATCAACATATCCCTGTAGAACAATGTTTGAACCTCCAAAACATAATGCATGAATAGAATTACCTCTCAAATACCCTAGAATCCACTTTACTTCCTCCCAATGTTCTTTACCTAGATTGTTCATATACCTGCTCACAACTCCCATTGCATGTGCAACATCTGGTCTTGTGCAAACCATCGCATACATCAAACTGCCAATTGTTGATGAATAAGGGACCCTTGACATGTATTCTATATCCTCATGTGTCTTGGGACAAATTTTCTTAGTTAATTTGAAATGACTAGCCAAAGGTGTACTAACTGGTTTTGCATTCTGCATTCTAAAACCTCTCCAACACATTCTCTATGTACTCACCCTGAGACAATGTCAATTTGTGATTTTTTCTGTCTCTTGTTATTCTCATACCAAGGATTTTATTTGCGGCACCCAAATCCTTCATCGCAATCGAATTAGATAATTTCTTCTTAAGCACATTTATATCCTGCGTATTAGACCCTGCAACAAGCATGTCATCTACATACAATAGAAAGATAATATAGCTTCCATTTTCTAGCCTTTTAAAATAAACATAGTGATGAGAATGACATACACTATAACCTTGTTCTGCCATAAATTTTTCAAACTTCAAATACCACTACCTTGGAGCTTTCTTTAGGCCATACAAGCTCTTCTTCAACCTGCATACCAAATTCTCCTTCCCTTTGACCTCATACCCATGTGGCTGCCGCATGTAAATCTCTTTCTTCAAATCCCCATGGAGAAAATATGTTTTTACATCTAACTGTTCAAGATGCAAATCTTCTACTGCCACAAGACTTAAAATAGTCCTAATTGAAGTCATTTTAACAACAAGAGAAAATATTTCATCAAAATCTATACCTTTGTTTTTTTCAAACCCCTTTACAACAAGTCTAGCCTTGTACCGCTTTTTTCCTCCATCTTCTTCCTTTAACTTGTAAACCCATTTATTTTGCAATGCTCTTTTCCCTGTAGGCAACTGAACCAAGTCCCAAGTCTAATTATTTACCAAGGAATCCATTTCCTCTTTCATGCCTTACTCCCACTTCTTTTTGGTGTCTACCTGCATTGCCTCTTCATAACATTCTGGTTCACCAAAATCAGCAAAAAATAAATAATACAATGAAGGAGAGTATCATTCAAGGGGTCTACTTGTTGGTTGTGGAGCCTGATTATCTTCCTGATTCAGAGGTCTTTTACTTTCAGTCGTGTTTATACCCATGAAGTATTTACACCCCAGAAGTATGTACACTCTTCCATGCGGGGGATTGCAGAGGGGGGGTACCCCCTCTGCAGGGTCCGGGGGGTCTGGGGGCAAGAGGGTCCTCAGCGAGGGTTCGGGGGCGAAGCCCCCAAAGGAAAAATTGCCTTGTAAATGTATATTGTAATTTCATTGTAAATCTGGACCGTTCATTATAAGGTCGCAGATCTAACGATAGATATTATGTTAGGGGTTTTTGCCCTAGAAGGCAACCCTCTTTTATGAGGGAAATGTTTTGCGACTATGGTTGATGGCGAATATTGTATTCTGAGATAGGAGACTATGAGAGAAAGAAGAGGAAGTTACAACGAGTTTGTTGTAGGTTGTATCCCTTCATTTGCTAGATAATAATAAAGGAAGGACCTGACAATTTCTCTGGTGGACGTAGCCCACACTGGGTGAACCACGTAAATCTATGTCTCTATTGTATTGTGTATCTTCTGTGTTTTGTTTCCGCATTTGTTTTATTTTATTGCTCTGCGGTCCTGTTTTTCTAACAACTAGTATCAGAGCGAAAGGTAACTCGCAGGAAAAGAGGGTTCCTGGTTCGAGTGGGAGCAATGTCGGAAGATGGAAAGTTTAGGGTCGATAAATTTAACGGCCAAAACTACCAGTTATGGAAGATGCAGATGGAAGACTATTTATATCGGAAGGATCTATTCCTACCATTGGGCAGAATAGAAAAGAAACTAGCGGCTATGAAGGATGAAGAATGGGAGATTCTTGACAGAAAGGCTCTAGGAACGATATGGTTGAGCCTGGCAACATCGGTGGCTTTCAATATTTTTAAAGAAAAGACAATGAAGGGTTTGATGGACGCATTGACCAAATTGTATGAAAAACCCTCAGTGTTCAATAAGGTATTTCTAATGAAGAGATTATTTAATATGAAAATGTCGGAAGGTGGGTCTGTTGCAGATCATTTAAATGATTTTAATATAGTTACTAATCAACTAAGTTATGTAAAAGTGGACTTTGATGATGAGTTCAGGGCTCTTCTAATCTTGTGCTCATTGCCAGAAAGCTGGAACGGCTTGGTCACGACTATAAGTAACTCTGTCTCTG
>CBVK0101103060.1:0-24041 GCA_900067695.1 Picea abies | reverse complement strand
CAACTTGTCCACGCTACTTCAAAGGTTAAAGTTCCTTTGATCTTTGATTTCCTGGTCTACAAAACTCCGAAATGGAGTCTTTGTTGATGTGCCTGTTTCAGGATTTCAGGGTTCACTACTTCAAAGGTTAAAGTTCATTTGATATTTGATTTCCCAGTCTGCGAAACTCCAAAATGGAGTCTTTGTTGATGTGCCTGTTTTGGGATTTTGGTGTTTCACATTTCGCAACTTCGAGACTCCTGTGATGAAGAGTCTTGACTCTTGACTCCTCCAACTCCCGGTAGACTCCTGTGATGAAGAGTCTTGACTCTTGACTCCTCCAACTCCCGGTATCTGAAACTCTGAAATGGAGATTAAGTTGTGGTTCCGCATTTCATGATTTTCTACCGTGAGTTGCTTCCTTGACTCCTGGAGTTTACACTTCTGACTGGGATCCAACGATCACTTGTTGAACTTGCCATTGCCATTTCATTATCCCTGCACTACTAGTCATGATATTTTCCATCAATGACAAACACGCATACTCTGCACTATCTCTTCTAATCTTATCGAGCTTTCTCTGCTGCATCTTCTCAAAATACTTGTGGTTCCCACCTGGCACATTCTTCCTATACTTAAGCCATCCTTGTTGTTGTACTTGCCATCAATGACAAGAATACATTGCCTATAAAACATGCAAATAGAGAGGACCTAGGTCAGGTCGATACTATGGTTGAGCCTTATTGTCAGTTATTATTCATTGGGAGAATATTGTATTAAGGGTGGGAGAAATGCTGAGAGAGAGAGCCTTCTAGTATTGTAATATTTTCAGCTGAGTGAAAAGATCAAGTCCTGTAGTTGGGTGTGTAGGAAGGAAGAGAGATAGAGAGAGAGGATCTGCGAGCCAGAGCATAGATCAGAACTATAAGCTTTACCTTAATATATCATAAGCATTGTTCTGTGGACGTAGCCCTAGAGAGAGGGTGAACCACGTACATCTGTTGTTGTGTGTGTGATTGATTCCTTGAGCTCTGATGTTGTTTTATTGTTATCTGCATTATTGTATTAGATGAGATCTATAGCTGTGAAGGAAAGATCTAGCTATTTTAAGGATAGATGTATGTTATGTTGTTGTTTCAATAAGAACCACTTGAAATTCCCCTGGTTGTAGACATTTCTGTCCTGCAACCCCCTCATAGCTACTTCGGGTGAGACTGCATCTTCTTCGTAGGTGCTACCAAAAGGTCCAGTAGCTAGGGCTTGTTGGTGTTCTCTTGGAGCTGAACCTTGGGTTTGCCCCTGTGACAACAAATTTGGAACATTTCTCCCCTTTGCTTCTGGCCCCTTTGTTGTCATTTCTCTTTTATGTTTCTTCCTATGCAAAATGAAGTCAAATTTTTCTAGTATCTACTGAGACGAACCCTCTGCACTGATTTCTTTTCCTATTTATCTTTTTGTTTCTTGGAATATGACCTTCTCAGACCATTCAAATTCCCCAATTGCTTCTTTTTCCCTCCTTCGGTAGTTACATGGTCCACCTTCCCAAAACCATTTTCCAAATGCTGAGTTGATGATATTTAAATGGCTCTAGCGAATTAAATGATTCATTTTCCCACACTTATTTATCCTACCACTTGTCATGAATCTCTTACAATACACATGGACTTAAAAATACATAATCCTTAGCCTCAAAATACATCACGCAGGTGTTGCAACAAAATGTTGTTGGTAGTACGACTTTGATTACACTAAAACCAGTAGGTGATTGTTTAACTCACCATTGCCAGATTTCAAGGATCCATGAGAGGTGATTAGTCCCTTGTCACGATACACCAAGGAGCGCTGACTACTTGAAATTTTGTGAAAAAATCTCCCCCTCAGCGTGATCCGAGTGTGTATCTAACTCATGACCTCTAGCTCTGATACCATTTGTTGGTAATACAACTGTCATTACACCAAAACCCGCAGGTGATTGGTAAACTCACCACCACCAGATTTCAAGGATCCATGAGAGGCGATTAGTCCCTTTTCATGATACACTAGGGAGCGCTGAATACATGAAATGTCATGCGACACATGTTACAACACAATGTTTCAACAACTATTAAAACATGCGTTGCAACAATGGTTTCATCATTGTGTTGCAACAACTGTTCCAACATGTGTTTCAACAACTGTTACAACAATGTGTTACAACACAATGTTGCAACAACTATTACATCATGAGTTGCAACATCTGTTTCAACACAGTGTTGCAACAACCATTTCAACATGTATTGCAACAATGGTTACAACATGTGTTGCAACTACTGATTCAACACAGTGTTGCAACAAATGTTATAAAAAAACATGTTACAACAATAGGAATTTCACACGTAATCCTTCTTTTGATTTATTATCTTAAACTTGAAATATTTTCATGGGTTGATGTGCATTTCTTGAGGCCAAATATGCTCTCGGGTCAGATACCCTTGGTAAGAAAAAAAAGAGCCCCAACTCATGCGAATGCAATTGTATATCTAACAAACGACGGAGATCCTTGTAGGCACCCTAAATCCTTTTCAAAAACCCATGGTGCATCTTTGAAACCTAATGCAAGAGCATCTCTATCAAACCAAGAAAGCGAGGGAGGAAGAGAAGTTGACACCTCAACACATTGAAAGAACCGAACGGACTCTTAACTAGCTTGGTAGCAGTGTGGAGAGTTTTTGAATTTATCATTAATCAAATTAGTTCTATGTAAAGTTGAGCCACCGTTTGAAATGATGGATCATTGTAAATCCTTACATGTCTGTAATATATTATAGGTGTAGGATATTATCCTTTATTAGTCATTAGGTTGCATTTAATTAAGATGAGTAGGTAACCACTAGAGTAGAAGGTGATAGAACTTAGATAGAAAAAGAAGAAGAGCGGAGAAATGCTCTCGATCCTTAGACAAGTTTTATTATGGTATTGTTTGTAAGAGATAACAGTTGTAATCATGTGTTTTTGGAATGAATAGAACATAGGAGAATTTATCCAATTGCACAGTGTGATACTTTTTACAGTTTTACTATGGTTATGAGTTTTGTGGATGTATGAGGTTCATGGTGAATGAATGAATTCATGAAGAATTGAATAAGTTTGAATTTTTTCTGTTCTGTAAGGTATGAAAGGAGTCCATATTGAATGCAAGGAGTGCGTGTGAGAGAGTCTTTTGACTCAAAGCTCATAAGAGATACCGTGGAACTTTTGTATGCAGAGTGTGCATATTGAACACAAGGAGTGCATATGCGAAGTCTTTGACTTGGAGAAAAATTTGGAGAAATAACTTGGTTTTTCTCATAAGATACTGCAGAGGTCATTTACAAGGAGTGCATAGGACCATAAATTGAATAAGTGTCAAAGAAATCCTTTTGAGGAATTTAAATTTTGAAGGAAGAACAAGTACGAACGATTTAGCGGGAGAAATCCTTCAAAAGAATTTTTTTTGAAGGTTGGATAAGATAAAGGGTTAAGATCCATCTAGGAGGGAGTGAGATCATTCCAGACCATTGGATCTGGGAAAAGTGCATGATATTTAGCCTCTGTGTGCACATAGGAGCAAAAATATATAAAGAGCCGAAATAGATTCTGGTCATTGGTTTCCACAGGGTTACTTGTCCACAGATCCGAGACTTCAGGAAAAATCACTTTGAGGATTTCAGTTGAGAATTGAAATTCCCAAAATCCAAAGTTTGAAGTGAATTTGGACCATCATATCCAGAGGGATGCATGGCAATAGATCATGAACTTCGAATAAAATCACTCTGGAGAAGTCGAGAGTTGAGATCTCCAAAACTCGAAGGTCCGAAGCGAATCATAGTTGTTCGATTTAGGAGGACATACGATAGAAATCCTTGCACTTCGAGGGAAAGTGAAGGTTGAAAGTTGATTTTTATGAAGTTTGAAGTTTCAAAGTGGCTAGGGATGTTGATTTGAGGAGGAAAAGTGTCAGAAGATACTCCATTTCGGAAGATGGCCACTACGGAGGAAGTAGGAGTCGAGAATTGAAACTCCTGAAGCCCGAAAGATAAAATCAATCGTGACTGTTGATTTGAAGAGAGGAAGATATAAACTGTTGATTGAGAGGATCCACCCGAGATCATGAGATTGACAATCACATAGGATTGCAGGGACATAAAGTGATCAAACTTTAAAAATTTGAGAGCGGGCCACAATCATAACCACAGTATTGCAAAAGGGACGCATGGTGTTTGGTAGTGAATTGCGGGGAGAAAAGTGGGTTGATCCCAAACCACTCTCAAACACACCTCCAATCATGTGTGGACATAGCCCAAGGTCACCTGCGGGAAAGGGCTAATGGAGGAGGAGCTAGTGCTTGAACCTTGATAGTTCAGTAGCGCAAAGGGAGAAGTTGCGGGTGCCATAGAACCTGCACCAAAATACTGAAAGGGCCTGTAATTAATTACAAGCAGGACCATTAAGGTTTTAGAGAGCTGATTCAGCTCAGAGAATCAAAGATCCTTGATTGAGAGGTCAAGAAGTCTCGAGGAGAGAAGGGAGGTCTACACCAAGTGGTATCATAGCCCAAAAAAGATCAAAGTTGTATTCTGTGTGTTAGAAATAGTTGAAATAATTTTTCCAAGGATACGCGTAGATCCACCTGTAGTAAATCGTGTTGTAGGAAGAGAAATGAGAGAGCTTTGCACAGGGTTGGAAGCAATGGAAGAAATGAAAAGGAGAACATCTACTACTGGAGACTTCAATGATGCGGAGAGTGAAGAAATAGAAGTTGAAGAAGCTATAGGGGAAGATGCGGCCAAAGAAATCTTATTGAAAGCTGTTGTGAATTTGGGAGCTAGAGAAAAGATAGACGTCCGAATGTATGAAGGTAACATGGATGTTGAAGAGATATTGGACTAGATAAGATCCATGGACAAGTATTTTGACTATGAAGATGTCGATGAAGGAAATAAGTTGAGATATGTTGTCACCATATTAAAGGGACACACAACACTATGGTGGGATGAACTACAGGTAGAGAGGAGAAGCACAGGAAAACAAAACATAAAAAATTGGGATAGAATGGTGGCCAAATTGAAGGATAAATTCATACCTAAGGATTACTAGATAAATATATTTAGGAAGTTTCAGAACCTGAGACAGAGGAGTATGACAGTGAAAGAGTACACAAAAGAATTCTATAGGCTGAATATTAGGATTGGACAAAGGGATAAGGATGATGAAAAATTTTCTAGGTATATAAATGGCTTGAGGTATGAAATCCAGGATGAGTTCAACATGATGAATGTAAGGACAATTGAAGATGCTTATCATATTGCGCTGAAGGCAGAAGAAAATCTGGCCAGGAACTAGAGTTAGCGAAGTAGAAGTAGAGGCTCAAATAGAGGTAAGGGAATTGTCTACAATAAGGCACCGAAAACTAATGATGAGATTGAGAACTCATATGGTCACTTTGAAAGGGGAGGAAGTTCCTGAAGAATACCATTTGGTGGGAGAAATTATTTTCCTCAAGGAAGAGGAAGAGGAAGAGGAGGTGGAGTTAAATGTTATTTCCCTAGGAAAGACATGACACATGTCTTGGGAATGCCCTGAGAGAAAGAAATAAGGAGGAGGAGAAGCACACATTTCTGAAGCCTAAAAGAATTGTGTTGCAACAACTGTTCCAACATGTGTTTCAAAAATTGTTACAACAACATGTTACAACACAATGTTGCAACAACTGTTACATCATGAGTTGCAGCATTTGTTTCAACATAGTGTTGCAACAACCATTTCAACATGTATTGCAACAACTGTTACAACATGTGTTGCACTTACTATTTCAACACAATGTTACAACAATAGGAATTTCACACTTAATCCTTCTTTTGATTTATTATCTTAAATTTGAAATATTTTCTTGGGTTGATGTGCATTGCTTGAGGCCAAAGATGCTCCTGCATCAAACATCGTTGGTAAGAAAAACATGAGCCCCAACTCATGCGGATGCAATTGCATATCCAAAAAAAGATGGAGATCCTTCTGGGAACCCTAACTCCTTTTCAAAAACCCACAATGCATCTTCAAAAATTGATGCAGGAGCATCGCTATCAAACCAAGAAAGCAAGGGAGGAATCAAAATTGACAACTCAACACATTGAAATAATCGAACCGACTCTTAACTAGCTTGGTAGCGGTGTGGAGAGTTTTTGAATTTATCGTTAATTAAATTAGTTCTATGTAAAGTCGGGCCAACGTTTGAAATGACAAATCATTGTAAATACTTACATGACTGTAATATATTACAGGTGTAGGATATTATCTCTTATTAGTCATTAGGTTGCATTTAATTAAGATGAGTAGGTAACCGCTAGAGTAGAAGGTGATAGAACTTAGATAGAAAAGAAGAAGAGTGGAGAAATTCTCTCGGTCCTTAATTTTTTTTTCTTATGGTATTGTTTGTAAGAGATAGTAGTTTTAATCATGTGTTTTTGGAATGAATAAAACATAGGAGAATTTATCCAATTGCACAGTGTGATACTATTTTATAGTTTTACTATTGTTATGAGTTTTGTGGATGTATGAGGTTCATGGTGAATGAATGAATTCATGAAGAATTGAATAAGTTTCAATTGTTTCTCTTCTATAAGTTATGAAAGGAGTGCATAGGGAACACAAGGAGTGCATGTGAGAGAGTCTTTCGATTGGAAGCTCAAAAGAGATAGCATGGAACTTTTGTATGCAGAGTGTGCATATTGAATGCAAGGAGTGCTTATGCGAAGTCTTTGACTTGGAGAAAAATTTAGAGAAATAACTTGGTTTTTCATGTAAGACAGTGCAGAGGTCAGTTTCAAGGAGTGCAAAGGAATAGAAATTGACTAAGTCTCAAAGAAATCCTTTTGAATCATTTAAAGTTTGAAGGAAGAACAAGTACAGAGGATTTAGCGGGAGAAATCCATTGGAAGAATTTTTTTTTGAAGGTTGGATAAGATAAAGGGTTAAGATCCATCTAGGAGGGAGCAAGATCATTCCAGACCATTGGATTTGGGAAAAGTGCACAAGATTTAGCCTCTTTGTGCACATAGGAGCAGAAATATATAAAGAGCCGAAATAGATTCTGGCCTTTGGTTGCCAGGGGGTTACGTGTCCACAGATCTGAGACTTCGAGAAAAATCACTTCGAGGATTTCAGTTGTGAATTGAAACTCCCAAAACCCAAAGTCTGAAGTGAATCTGGACCATCATATCCAGAGGGATGCATGGCAATAGATCATAAACTTCGGATAAAATCACTCTGGAGAAGTCGAGAGTTGAGATCTCTACAACCCGAAAATCTGAAGCGAATCATAGTTGTCCGATTCAGGAGGACACGTGACAAAAATCCATGAACTTTGAGGGAAATTGAAGGTTGAAAGTTGAGTTTCTAAAGTCTGAAGTTTTGAAGCATCTAGGGCTGTCGATTTGAGGAGGACAAGTGTTAGCAGATACTCCATTTTTGAAGATGGTCACTACCAAAGAAGCAGGAGTTGAGAGTTGAAACTCCCGAAGCCTGAAAGGTGAAATCAATCATGACTGTTGATTTGAAGGGAGGTAGATATAAACCATTTATTGAGAGGCTCCACCTGAGATCGAGATATCGATGATCATGCAGGATTGTGGGGACAAAAAGTGCTCAGACTTTAAAAATTTGAGAGCGGGCCACAATCAGAACCACTATATTGCAAAAGGGACACATGGTATTTGGTAGTGAATTACGGGGAGAAAAGTGGGTTGATCCCAAATTACTCTCGACCGTGCCCAAAATTGTGTGTGGACATAGCTCGAGGTCATCTATAGGAAAGGGCTAACGAAGGAGGAGCTAGTTCCTGAACCTTGATAGTTCAATAGCACAAAGGTATAAGTTGTCGGTGCCATAGAACCTGCACCACAAGACTAAAAGGGCCTGCAATTAATTACAAGTGGGACCATTAAGGTTTCAGAGAGATGACTCGACTCAGAGAATCAAAGATCCTTGATCGAGAGGTCGAGAATCCTTGAGGAGAGAAGGGAGGTCTGAACCAAGTGGTATCATAGCCTGAAAAAAAGATCAAAGTTGTATTTTGTGTGTTAGAAACAGTAGAAATAATGACGCCAAGGATACGTGTAGATCCACCTATAGTAAATCATGTTGTAGGAATAGAAATGAGAGAGCTTCACACAGGGTTGGAAGTGATGGAAGAAATGCAAAGGATAACACCTACCGCTAGAGACCTCAGTGATGCAGAGAGCGAAGAAATAGAAGTTGAAGAAGCTACAAGGGAAGATGCGGCTGAAGAACACTTATTGAAAGTTGTTGTGAATTTGGGAGCTATAGAAAAGACAGATGTCCCAATGTATGGAGGTAACATGGATTTCTAAGAGCTATTAGACTGGATAAGCTCCATGGATGAGTATTTCTACTATGAAGATGTCGATGAAGGAAATAAGTTGAGACATGTTGTCACCATATTAAAGCGACACACAACACTGTGGTGGGATGAACTGTAGGTAGAGAGGAGAAGCAAAGACAAACAAAAGATAAATAATTGGGATAGAAAGGTGGCAAAATTGAAGGCTAAATTCATACCTAAGGATTACTAGATAGATATGTTTAGAAAGTTGCAGAACTTGAGACAGAGGAGTATGACAGTGAAAGAGTACACAAAAGAATTCTATAGGATGAATATCAGGATTGGACAAAGGGAGAAGGATTATGAAAAAGTTTCTAGGTATATAAATGGTTTGAGGTATGAAATACAGGATGAGATCAACATGATGACCATACAGATAGTGGAATATGCTTATCGTATTGTGCTGAAGGTAGAAGAAAAGATGGTCGGGAAGCATAGTCAATGAAATAGATGCAGAGGCTCAAGTAGAGGTAAGGGAATTGTCTATGATAAGGCACTGAAAACTAAGGATGATATTGAGAAATCATATAGTCACTTTGAAAGGGGAGGAATTTCCTGAAGAAGACCGTTTGGTGGGAGAAATTATTTTCCTTGAGGAAGAGGAAGAGGAAGAGGAAGAGGAGGTGGAGTTAAATTTTATGCCCGTGGAAAGACAAGACACATGTTTTGGGAATTCCCCTATAGGAAGAAAGAAGGAGGAGGATAAGCACACATTTCTGAAGCCCAAAAGAATGTGGAAGTAGAGGCAATAGAAGGAGGACATAACCTTATGATGAGGAAAGTTCTTCTAAATCCAAAGAAAGAAATAGAAGACTTTGTTCAGTGAACGAGGTTGTTCAGGACTGCTTGTAAAACAAAGTTCAAAGTTTGCAAGATGATTACAAACAGTGAAAGTACTGATAATTTAGTATCTATAGAAATGGTGGAGAATCTGGAGTTGGAGACAACTGCACACCCAAGCCTGTATAAAGTCTCGTGGTTGCAGAAAGGACATAAATTAATGATAAGTCAACAATGTAAAGTTGAATTTAAAATAGGAGGTTATAAAGCTGAGATTCCATGTGATGTAATTCCTATGGATGTTTGTCATATTTTGTTGGGGAGACCATGAAATTTTGATAGGAATGTCATTCATGATGGGAGGAAAAATACTTACACCCTAGAGAAAAATGGTAGAACCCACATGTTGTTGCCAATAGAAGAGAAGAAAGAAAAGTAAGAAGCCAACACAAGAATATTTCTCATGAGTGGGAAGGAACTCTTGAAGGAGATCAAGAATGATAAAGAAATGAAATTTGTTGTAGCGAGGAAGCCAAGAGTTATCCTTACCAATACCTCCATGGATGATTTACTTGAAGAAATCCAAGAATTGTTAGAGAATTTTATTGACATAGTAGTGGATGAGTTACCTCACCCATTACCACCCATTAGGAGTATCAACCACAATATTGACTTTATTTCAAGAGCCTGTTTTCCAAACAAAGCAGCATATATGTTGACACCTATAGAGAATGAAGAGGTTAAGAATCGAGTTTAGGAGTTGTTGGATAAAGGTTTAGTCAAGGAAAGTCTAAGCCCATGTGCAGTGCCAACTATATTAAGTCCAAAGAAGGATGGAGGATGGAGGATGGAGAATGTGTACAGATTCCAGAGCCATCAACAAGATTACCATCAGGTATAGATCCCCTTTACCTAGGATGGATGATTTAATGGATTGTTTGAGTGGAGCAATATATTTTTCAAAAATAGACTTGAAGAGTGGATATCATCAGATAAGAATGAGAGAGAGAGATGAATTTAAGACAACATTCAAGACAAATGAAGGTTTGTTTGAATGGCTACTCATGCCATTTGGATTGATAAATGCTCCAAGCACATTTATGAGGTTGATGAATGAAGTACTGAAAGAATTCATAGGTAAATTTTCCATTGTATATCTGGATGATATATTAGTTTTCAACTAAACATGGGAAGAACATTTAAAGCACTTGACATTAGTGATGAGGATATTTCATCAAGAAAAGTTGTTAATAAACTTGAAGAAAAGTTCTTTTATGAAGACATAACTCATATATTTGGGTTTTGTGATCTCTTCAAATGAATTGAAGATGGACCTATAGAAGGTGAGAGAAATAAAAGAATGGCCATCACCAAGGAGCATATTTGAGGTGAGAATTTTCCATGGGTTAGAAAGTTTTTATAAAAGGATTATTATAAATTTTAGTGGTATATGTGCACCCATAATGGACAATGTGAAAAATAAACATAAGTCATTTAATTGGACAGATGAGGCTGAGAAAAGATTCAGAGTGTTGAAAAAGAAGATAACAAAACAACCAATTATGGTTTTACCATATTTTGGAAAAACATTTCAAGTAAGATGTGATGCAAGTGGAATATCCATTGGAGCAGTCTTGAGTCAAGATAATAGGCCAGTTGCTTATTTCACTGAGAAGTTGAATTACACCAAGGAGAAATGTTCTACATATGACAAGGAGTTTTATGCAGTGATTCAAGCTTTGAAGAAATGGAGATATTATTTAATTCCAAAAGAGTTTTTCTTGTATAGTGATAATCAAGCTTTGCAATTTATTACTAGGAAAGAGAAGTTGAATCAGAGGCATGCTAAGTGGGTAGAATTCATGAAGAATTTTACTTTTGTCATTAAACATATTTATGGAAGTTCTAATAAAGTTGTAAATGTTTTGAGCATGAGGATTTTGGTCATACAAGAATTCCAAATGAAGACCTTAGGGTTTGGGCAGCTTAAGGAAATGTATCAAGAAGATCCATATTTTAAGGAGGCTTATGAAGCACATGAAAATAATTTGTTGAGGGATAACACTTCATGGGAAGAATATTTAATCCAGGATGGATTGTTGTTTAAAGGAAGTAAATTGTGCATACCAAGATGCTCAATGAGAGGTAATTTGTTGAAAGAAAAACATAGTGGAGGTCTAGCCGGACATTTAGGTCATGAAAAAATATTTGCGTAGCTGAATAGTTTGTATTATTGGCCAGGTATGAGTTCAAATGTGAATAAATTTGTAGACCGATGCAATACTTTTCAACATGCAAAAGGAAAGAGACAAAACACTGGTTTGTATCATCCATTGCCTATTCCAGAAAGGCCTTGGGATGCAATTAGTATGGATTTTGTATTGTGATTACCTAGAACCCAGAAGGGGAGCAATTCCATATTTGTTGTAGTCGATAGATTTTCCAAAATGGCACATTTAATACCATGCCAACAAACAAATTATGCTACACACAACCAATTTTTTTTTCAGAGAATTTGTGAGACTACATGGATTGCCCAGAAGTATAGTCTCAAATAGGGACACTAAGTTTGTAGGACAATTTTGGAGGAATCTATGGAAGAGCATGAGAACTAATTTATCTTTTGGTTCAACATATCACCCTTAGACATACAGACAAACTGAAGTAGTGAACAAGAGTCTGGGAATTTTGTTAAGGATTTTAGTCACTGAACAAGATCTTCAGTGGGATTAGATTCTGACACATGCAGAATTTGCATTTAAAAATTTAGTTAATAGGATCACTAGGAAAAGTCCATTTGAGACAGTATATGGAAGACAGTCAAGAGGCATTGAAAAATTGAGAGAGAGTTGAAACAAGATGAATTCAGGAGTGCTGGAGCAGAACATTTTTCTACAGAAATGAAAAGACTTCATGATCAAGTTAGGAGGAAACTATATGATAGTAATCAAAATTATAAGAATGGAGTTGATTAGGAAATAAGAGAAGTTCAATTTGAAGTGGGAGATGAAGTTTTAGCTCATTTGAGAGAGGAAAAGTTTTCAAGAGGAATATATAATAAGTTGAAGATGAAGAAGATAGGACCATGCAAGATCCTCATAAAATTTGCAGCAAATTCTTATGAGATCGAGTTGCCAGACAATGTTGGGATATCATCGATCTTCAACTTTGCATAGATGTATCCTTATAGCAGAGATGACGTAGGAGAATTATATGATCAGGAAGAGATTTAGTGGGAAGAACAGATGCCCACAGTGGAAAAAACTCAAATGGAGAAAATCTTAGAACATAGAGTTGGAATGAAAATCAGAAGAAAGATGTATCCTGAATATTTGGTGAAGTGGAAAGATCACCCAGTAGAAGATTCAAGTTGGGTAACAGAACTTGATATTTTAAATCATGGAAAAACAATGCAAGAGCTCATGGACAGGAGTCCATGAATATTTTGGCCAGAGGAGTATGATGCAGAAGAATCGCTATCAAACCAAGAAAGCGAGGGAGGAAGTGAAATTGACACCTCAACACATTGAAAGAATCGAACCAACTCTTAACCACCTTGGTAGTGGTGTGGATATTTTTTGATTTTCTCATTAATTAAATTAGTTGTATGTAAAGTCATGCCACCATTTGAAATGAATGATCATTGTAAATCCTTACATGACAACAATATATTACAGATGTAGGATATTATCCCTTATTAGTCATTAGGTTGCATTTAATTAAGATGAGTAGGTAACTGCTAGAGTAGAAGGTGATAGAATTTAGATAGAAAAATAAGAAGACTAGAGAAATACTCTTGGTCCTTAGACAATTTTTCTTATGGTATTGTTTGTAAGAGATAAAAATTGTAATCATGTGTTTTTGGAATGAATAGAACACATGAGAATTTATCCAATTGCACAGTGTGATATAGTTTTACTATTGTTATGAGTTTTGTGGATGTATGAGGTTCATGGTGAATGAATGAATTCATGAAGAATTGAATAAGTTTCAATTGTTTCTCTTATGTATGTTATGCAAGGAGTGCATATTGAATAGAAGGAGTGTGTGTGAGAGAGTCGCTTTACTCGAACCTCAGAAGAGATAGCATGAAACTTTTGTATGCAGAGCATGCATGTTGAATGCAAGGAGTGCGTATGCAAAGTCTTTGACTTGGGGAAACATTTGGAGAAATAACTCAGTTTTTCTCATAAGATGGTGCAGAGGTCAGTTGCAAGGAGTGCATAGGACCAGAAATCGACTAAGTGTCAAAGAAATCCTTTTGAGGAATTTAAAGTTCGAAGGAAGAACAAGTACAAAGGATTTAGCAGTAGAAATCCTTCTGAAGAATTTTTTTTGAAGGTTGGATAAGATAAAGGGTTAAGATCCATCCAAGAGGGAGAGAGATCATTATATATCATTGGATATAGGTAAAGTGCACGAATTTTAGCCTCTGTGTGCACATAGGAGGAGAAATCACCAAAGATTCGTAATAGATTCTGGTCATTGGTTGTCATGGGGTTACGTGTCCACAGATCTGAGCCTTCGGGAAAAATCACTTCGAGGATTTAGGTTGAGAATTGAAACTCCTGAAACCCGAAGTTGGAAGTGAATCTATACCATCAGATCCAGAGGGATGCATGGAAAAAAATTGTGAACTTCAAATAAAATCACTCTGGAGAAGTCAAGAGTTGAGATCTCTGAAACCCAAATGTCTGAAGCGAATCATAGTCGTTCGATTCATAAGGAAACACCACATAAATCCGTGCACTTCGAGGGAAAGTGAAGGTTGAAAGTTGATTTTTATGAATTCCTAAGTCTTGAAGTGGCTAGGGATGTCGATTTGAGAAGGACAAGTGTTAGAAGATCTTCCATTTTGGAAGATGGCCACTATGGAGGAAGCAGGAGTTGAGAGTTGAAAATCCCGAAGCTCGAAAGGCAAAATCAATTGTGATCGTTGATTTGAAGGGAGGTAGATATAAACCATTTATTGAGAGGCTCCACTCAATATCGCAAGATCGATGATCACGCAGGATTGCATGGACAAAAAGCACTCTAACTTTAAAATTTTGAGAGTGGGCCGCAATTGGAACCATAGTATTGCAAAAGGAATGTGTGGCGTTTGGTAGTGAATTGTGGGGAGAAAAGTGGGTTGATCCCAATCCACTCTTGACCATGCCCACAATCATGTGTGGACATAGCCTGAGGTCACCTATGGGAAAGGGATAACGAAGGAGGAGATAATGCCTGAACCTTGGTAGTTCAACAATGTGAAGGGAGAAGTTGCGGGTGCCATAGAACCTGCAACAAAAGACTGAAAGGGCTTGTATTTAATTACAAGCGAGACCATTAATGTCTCAAAGAGTTGATTCGGCTATGAGAATCGAATATCCTTGACCAGGAGGTCGAGCAGTTCCAAGGAGAGAAGGGGGGTTTGCACCAAAACCCCTATTTCCCCACTTGACTAAATATTCAAAATACTCTTTATTTTGGGTCTTCTTGCGAATAATCTTCACCAAAACTTGTTCCAATTCTTTGACTGGTTTAATAGGAAAATTATTCTTCCATTTAGATAGGGTATCTTCTTCATCACTCTCATTTCCCTCATGAAACTTGTACAAGTCATCCACCTTGAGTATTTGAGAAATGTCAAAACATTCTGGTAATTCTAACTTATATGCATTATAAAAAAATCTTTCTCAAAATTTTGCATGGCCCAATTTTCTTGTAGTTAAGATTACTATACAAACCTCTGGGAAATATTTCCTTCTTGAAGTGCACCATTACCAACTCTCCTTCTTCAAAATGTTTTTGTCTTATTTGCATATCTGCTCCTTTATACTTGGTATTCTTTGTTGTAGCTTTCTCTTAACCCGCTCATGCACTTCTTTCATTCTCTCTACAAATTCGCTTGCATAAACACTCCTTTTGACCTTCATATTGGAAAATTTAACTAAATCAACAACTATTTGAAGTGACCTGCCATAACAATCTGAAATGGACTCTTTCCTACATATCTATTAATAGAATCATTATGAGAAAATTCAACTTGCACCAAGATCAAATCCCATTGTCTTGGCTTCTCCCTAATCAAACTCCTTAAAAAAATTTCAAGACTTTGCTTCACCACTTCATTATGTCCATTTGTTTGAGGATTATATGTAGAACTATACAACAATTTGGAACCCATATTGTTCCAAAGTATCCTCCAAAAATTCCCAAGAAACATTGTATCTCTATTAGAAGTGATACTTCTTGGTAGCCCATGTAATCTCATAGTCTCTCTGAAAAATAAAACAACATCTTTAGTAGCATCATTGGTTTTCTTTCATGGTATGAAATGTTCCATCTTTGAAAATATTTCCATTAAAACCATCACATAGTCATGACCTCTTTGCATCCTAGGTAGTGCCAAAACAAATTCCATACTTGTATCTTCCCATGGGATCTTGAGTACCGGTAGTGGTGTATACAACCTTATGTTTTAATTCCTTCCTTTGGTGAGTTAAAAAATTCCGTAGAACTCAAACAAATTCTTAACATCCTTGTTGATGCTAGGCCAATAGTATCTTTCCCTCACCAATGTCATGGTCTTATCAACACCAAAATGTCCACCTAAACCTCCTCTATGAAACTCTCTAATAATATTAAACCATAATGAGCTCTGTGGAATTCACAAACCTTTGTTCTTGAAAATCCAAATATTGTGTTCTATCAATGCTTCGAGTTTCTTTGCAAACTTTTCAAGCCTTTGCAAAATATGCATCTTCTGCATATAGTTCTTTTATAAATTCCAAGCTAACAACTTCAACTAAAAAATTATTTATCAACATTGTCCTATGGCTCATGCATCTACAACTCTATTCAACTTTCTAGACATGTGTTTCAAAACAAATGAATAAATTTGAAAAATTCTACCCATTTGTAATTATTTTGATTTAACTTACCCTAACTATTGATGTACTACAACACCTTATGATAAGTAAATAAGACAAACTCCTTTGGTAAAAAGTAATATTTCCATTTCTTCAAGGATTGTACAATAACATAGAACTATGGATCATAAACATAGTACTTCCTCTTAGCACCATTCAATTTCTCATTGAAGAACATAATTGGTCTTCCTTCTTGGATCAAAACTACTCCAATCACAGAACCACTTGCATCACAGTCCACTTGGAACACTTTATGGAAATCTAGAAGTGCTAAAACTGGTTTTTTAGTTACCTTTTTATTCAAATCTTCAAATGACTTTAGGGTTGCTAATGTCCACTTAAAATTTCCCTTGTTCATGAATTCAATAAGTAGTGCACAAATATCACTACAATTTATGATAAAATTCCTATAGAAGCTTTGCAAACCATGGAAACTTCTCACATCAAACATACACTTAGGTGTTGGCCACATCAAAATATCCTTAACCTTTTCAGAATCCATATTCAATCCTTCCTTGGAAATCCCAAAACCCAATTATAGTAACCCTTCCTTCAAAAATGTACATTTCTTCAAATTGATGAATGCTTTCTCTTTTCTCAACTGCTATAACACCTTTCTCACAATATCTAGGTGTTCTTCTTTGGTCTTGCTGAAAATCAAAATGCCATCTAAGTACACAACAAAACACTTACCCAAAAATGGTTTCAAAATTTCATTCATAACTCTCATGAATGTGCTAGGCGCAATGGTTATTCCAAATGGCATAACTAACCACTCAAACAACCAATCCTTTGTCCTAAATGTTTTCTTCCATTCATCACCTTCCCTTATCTGAATCTGATGATAACCACTCTTCAAATAAATATTTGAAAATTACTTGGCCCCACTCAAAAAATACATGAGGTCATCCATCCTTGGTAAAGGAAATATGTCATCCATCCTTGGTAAAGGAAATATGTACTTGATAGAAACCTTGTTAATATCTTGGGAATTAGTACACTTTCTCTATTCACCTCCTTTCTTGGGTGTCAAAACTATAAGTACAACACACATAATCAAAATCTTTCTGATCAATCCTCTGTCAAACGTCTCTTTCACCTACTTATTTAATTTCTCAGTCTTAGCTAGAATCATATGATAAGGATATTTATTCGACATACTTGATCTCGATATCAAATCATCTTGATGTGATATAATTCTTAAGGGAGGTAAACCTGCGGGTAAATCATCTCCAACAATATCCATAAAATTGTTAAACAAAGGTTGAATTTCCGGTGGAACAAGACTCATTTTTTCAATATACAAAAATTTCTTGGTATTAAGGCCAAACATTAATGATTCCTCTTCTATTCTATCAAGAATTCCTTAGTTAAAAACAACATAATGCGAATGTTGTTGCAAATATTTATGTTGTCCTTTTCCTTAATATTATTATCACTCAACTTAGTCTCCACCATTGGCTCCAATATGTATGGCTTTCCATCCTTTAAAAAATCATAAGTATTCTTCCTCATGTCATGGAAAATTTTATGTCAAACAACCATGGTATTTCAAGTAGTATGTGACAGGCATCCATATTTATTGTGTCACAAAATACCTATTCACTAAAATTTCCAATTTGAAAACTCAACAAACTTTGCTTTGTCAAAGTCACATGTTTTCCTCTTTTCAACCACGATACCTTGTATGGATTTGGATGTGGAATGATTTTCAACTTCAATTTCTCCATTACTTTTTTGAATACTAAATATTTTGTACTTCTTCCATATATGACAATATGACAATACTTATCCTGAATTTTTCATTTAGTTTTGAACACTCTCTTTCTCTGTTCATGCTCTTCTGATGTCTTTCTCTTAGGATTGAGTAATACTCTTCTAAACATCAAGTTTTATCCTTTCTCTTGTTGAAGTACTTCCATATTCCCACCAATAATTTCTACCTCATATGCCTGGGTAACTTGTGTCCTAGCCTCGTTTCTTCTCATTGCATTTTGCCTCTCTGGACATTCTCATGCTTTGTGACCCTATACTCCACATATATAACATGTAATCACATACTTACCTCAACAAGAACCTCTACCTCTTCCAAAAATTATTCCTCCTCTTGTATTTTGATTGTTGGTTGCTTCATCCTCCTTTTCATTGTCTTTAGTAGCACTTGATCTACCCCTATGTAGTCTAGTTCCTTTTCCCCAAAATTTCTTCCACAATCTTCTATCAATATTTTCTTCCACTTTCAAATCAACTTGATAGGAGTCATCTACATTTAAAAAGTAATGCATACTCATCTCATCCTAAATATGATACTTCAACCCATTCATGTATCTTCTCAATCTTTGATACTTTGGTTCCTTTATTCCTGAATTGAGGGATATTTTGAAAAACTCCTCTGTATATTCATGAACAAATGTATTTTTTTGCCTTAAATTTTTCACCTGATTGCAGAAGTTATGTTGGTAATAAACAGGTAGTAATTTCTCCTTGATTTTGCTCACCATATTCCTCTAGGTTCTAATCTTTCCTTGTTGGTTCTCCACTTTGTATTTCTGCAACATATCCCACCAAAGTGCATGATGACCCTTTATCTTAGTTATGGAGAATCAAACCCTATTGGGGCATTGAGAATTTTCATGCTCAATATATTTCAAACTCTCCTATCCAATAAATGAGAGTCTTATCTTTCAAACTACCATCGTAGCATGAAACTTCCACCATTGCACTACCTCTATCTTTAAGAAAAGATATTAAACATATTTCTAGGTATAATTCCTAAACATTTCACTCTTATTTAGGCTCATCTTCAGACTCTGAACCTATTTCAACATATTCATACCTTCTGGTTTCTAGTGCTTCAATCCTCCTTCGTAATTCATCAATTTCTCTATTCCTTTGTTACAAGGAAAATCTCTCTATAGCTAGGGGTAAACCACAACAGATGAAAATTGTTGGCCCTGACCAAGTTTTGAGGAACACTTGGTCATATTTGACTGTTTTTGGGACTTCGACAGCTTGTCAAAGATGGAGCGCAACGTGAAGTGGAAATCTTGGAAGCTAGACCCCTTTTTGGGTTTTTGGGGATAATGTAATGGGAAAGGGATGTCGGTCCATGGGTTTACCCATGCTTAGGCCCACTTTTGTATGTATAAATAGATGTGAAGTAGATGTGATATCTTAGTGAAATTGGTAGTGCATCTATGTGATGTTGAATAAGTGCTTTGTGCGAACTATGTAAGGCTTGCAAGGCTAAGTGCAAGTTACTTTGAGGTTGCTATAGGAAGCTAAGTGTTGTAATGCAAGGAAGAAGGATCTAGTGAGCTACGCAGATCTTTTGTCCTATGCAAAGAGGGATTTGGATGGCTCTTTGCTATAACCTGATTAACTGAAGCTAATACATAAGAAGACTTTATGGATGTAGCCCCAGGGTGGGGGTGAACCACGGTAAATCTGTGTGTTGTGCTCTGTGCCTCGACCTGATGTTTTTGTCTCTTCCTTTGCTAAGTGCTTTTATGTGTTTAGATAGATCTATTTATTCTTTGTGCTTCTGAGATATGAAAGAATGTTATATTTGGTATGTAAGATGCTTAGTGCTTTATCTGACGAATCTAATGTATCTTTTTGTGGATAAGTGCCGAATTGTCTTAGATTTAAGTACATACTGCGATGCTTTGTGCTATCTGCGAAGTATCATAAGGGTTGAATGTTGATGAATAATCTATGCTAGGTGATTGCTAAGTATTATAATCATAGATCTGTGTCCCAGGTAAGGTTGCAAACACCTGAGTCTTGCAACCACACATGCCTCTACCTCGGGTGAGACTTCATCTGCTTCACATGTGTTGCTGTAAGGGCCGATAGTTAGGGTTTCTTTGGTGCATTGTTGTAGCGTTGAACCCTGGGTCTACCCCTGTGCCAACAAATAGTTCCATTGTCGAGACCTTAAACTGTGATTGCTGGGAACTAAGCAGAAGAAGCTTTGTGCAAAGATTCATACTAAAATTGTGAAATCTCTATGCGTGGATCTATGCCCTAGTGAGCAGTGATCCACTTGATCTGAAAAGATCTGTGCTAAAGAAGGAAGGACAGATCTAAAGGAAATAAGTCAGATCTGCAATGAAAGAGGTTGATAATGAAGAAAATAAGTAAGATCTGTGCTTTGATAAAGGTAAGAATAGTTAAAACTTCTTAGATCTGGAAGCTTTGTGCCCTGTATAAGTAAAAGAAGTGAAATTTTTTGTTTCTAAAGTATGGATTTACGTATGCTTGATAGATTTTGTCCTAGATTGAAAACTAGGGCATTGTTAGATGAAAGAACGTTTGATATGAATAGATCTGATAAGAATAATGAAAGATATGTTATACTTATGCATAGAAAGAATTTTTGGACTAACCAATGGATGCAGGATCCTAGAAAGAAATTTTTGCAGGCTAGCCATTATGACCCTAGCAAGCAGTACAAGAAAATTTGGGGATCATTTTAGAGAAAGAGAGGATTAAATCTTTGTTATGGTTGCAGAATACCAGGACATCTTGCTAAGGAATGCTCTGGGAGAAACCCTAGTTGCCTTTGTTGTAAGGCTATGGACCATGAAGTATTGGATTTCCCTAGAGTGATTGATAGACTTGAAAAGCTAAATATGGAGCAAGCAAACTCTGAAGGACATTAAGAGACTAAGATTATAGAAGAACCCTAGAAAGAATCAGAGATTATGTTACTGAAAATGAAAGAAACTCTGGATGAGCATAAAGATGCCAGTTTGTCAAAGATATTCAAAGAAAAGGAGAAAATCGAAGTAAGAATAGGATACTTTGACATTGACTGTGCTCTGGATGAGGGAACAGAGATGAACATTATGATAGAAAGTACTTTGGAAACCCTAGGAAGGTCTACTATGGTTCCTTCACTAGGAAAAATAGGGTTGTTTAAAGGAAAAATGGTAACCCTATGTGGCAGGATTACCTAGATAACTATGAGTACCCATGGAGCTTCGATAGAGGAAGAATTTGAAGTTATTAAATTTATTGAGGACCATGCCCCATTTCCAATTTTGTTAGGCAATATCTGGATTGAAAAAGACCAGATCTGGAGAAAAGAAGAAAAGGAATCCCTAGAACAGAAAAAGCAAGAAATCATGGAATTTATGACTAGAAGGATCACCTACTTGATGGAAGAACAAGAGAAAATATATAAGATATTGAACAACAGGGAATTGGATGTTGAATCTATAAGAGAATTAGAGGAACCACAGAATACCAAAATACCTAATCCATATGATGAAGGAGTATTACCCTTGGATCTAAAGAAAGACTCTCAACATCGCGAAGTGACTATGTCGAGAGAAGATAAGAATCAGAATGGAAAAAGGATGACCGAGATGAAGATCACTGGAAAGAAGGCTAAGAAGATAAGTAAGAAGAGAGCCAAGATCGAAAAGTTGCAGAAGATTCCAGAGGAAACTTCGCAGAAGGAAAAATCACAGGAATTGAGCTTCGCTGGGATATCAGAACAACGACATATGGCACTTTGCCGTGGTGAAGCAATATATATGCTGTTCCAATATACCCATTCGACTTCCACCCCAAATGGACAGAAAATCATTAAAGGATCACCACCAGACCATTGGACCATGCTATAATAGATGGATCAACGTTCATGGAAGCTTCATACCCATTGCAAGCAGACCATTGACAAATTTCCTATTTAGCTCGTTGTGCCGTGCCCGAAGAACACTTTTTCCAACTGAAAATTCGAAGCCCACAGAAATAGTGATTGTCTATAGTGATCATTGTAGGTAGATTGTTCATCCTAGTGCAGTATTTTGAGATCATCGTGACCCCGATTATCTTTCCCGAGTGCGTATGTCCGATGAGCTCACTGCACTTGAGGAATCCGTCACAAAGGTCCTTCTCGATTTAATGACTGAAAGAGTCATGTCAAAAAGAAGAATATCCACTGGAGTCCAAGCATCATTGACGAGAGGAGTGCAATCCTCCTTGTCAACTGCTCGAGAAGGAACATCTCGAGCCGACGCAGAGAGAAGAACTAAGCATAAGGATGACATAGCCAACGCAAAGTTAGTGTCATCCATCCTACCAACTTACATACCCCCTCTGAGTGGTGATATTAATAGGGATAGTGTCCCTAGATACTTTGAATACACCCTAGTCACTACATATCTACCGAAAGGAGTATGCACCTACTGCACAGATTAAGACAAGGTTACAGTGTTGAAGTTTTGTGACTTCAACCTGGGGGATTGTAAATTTTATAGCATGCTCGACCCGTATAAGTACTTGATGAGAACTAAGGGAAATAATTTGAAGCTCATCCCTCAACAATAGATGATGAACCTCGCGTAATCTACTTTTCTCAACATTATGAAAATACTGCACTTCGATAGACACCAGGAGGTGAATTCTTGTGTAAAATTGTTGCTAGCAAGTTACCACGGAGGATACATGTGGTTAGACCATCGCATGAATGTTTTTTTGGCACTGATCAATAGGATCACCAGGCTTAGCATGCAGGGCCCTGATCCCCATGAGTACTATCCTGGAAAGATCGCAGACCACACTCTTGCGCAGAAGATCAAAGAAGCCTATGGTGATGTTGAGAAAGGCATGAGAGGCTACAAGGTAGCTTCTATTGAAAGTGGCATAGTGCACCTCGCTTGCCAAATGATTGCAGGGAATTTGGTATGAAATAATAGACCAACACAAGTATCTGGCTTTGTAGTTGACCTCACAAGAAAGTGTGCAAAGGGACTACAGATGAACTGGGTGAAGTACCTGGTGAATCAACTGGAGATTGACTACAGAGAAACCCAGGATTAGGGGCATGAATTCCATTTTAGATGGCTCCTGATATAGATCACTTTTGTTGCATGGGAGATACTGGAAGGTGCAACCTTCCTGGACCTTGACCCCTTTGAGCCATTAGCTATGAAGTTTAGTACATTAGGGTACTCGAACGACATGAGAAAGAAATGGAAATCGAATGTCATTTTCCACATGTACTATAAACAATTGAAAGAATCCATAAGAAGTGAACCTTGCATAACCTCAAACACTTTATAGATATTTCGACCTATGATAAAGTTCAGTGTGGACCACCACATTATATACCTAACCCCACGTGCCAATGAGCACTAGGAACAAATTTATCCCTATTATAAGCTGACATAAGAAGACCTGGAAGAGATCACCAAGGAATGGTCAGCGGACCTCCTTGTTTCAACATACCCCGTATAAATGTCCAACATCGACAGCCCCAGAACTATGCAAGATACACCTGGGCCTAGTAAGACAAAGAAAGTAAATATGACGAAGAAGACTGAAGAAGTCTAGGATGTTGATAGCCTATCTGTAAGGACGACTTCCATAACACCAGATGAATATGGTGATGATGAGGAAGGTACATAAACTAAACAATAGAAAGATGAAGTACCACCGCTTAGGGACGAAGAAGACTCATCGAAGAAAAGGAAGGTCTCACCTCTGAAATCTTATTCCAGAAAGAAGCCAAGAACCCCTGTAACCAAGATGCGAACTACCCTCACATTGTGTTATCACTCTAGGAAACTCTCCTAGGATGTATCTTAGAGATGCCCAGTAACTTAATCTTTTTGTAATTATTTTCTCAATGATGGATGTGGGTTTGGATCAAGATGAATATCTAAATCACTGGATTGTATCTTCAAGACAGTTTAGCTATATTCATGCAGTACAAGGCCTTCAAGAGCTATTATCAGATAGGTTTGTAGATCAAATGGATAAGAAAACCAATCAATTAATCAGAACATACATAAACAATATATATGATGGGTCAACAAACTAGCAAAGGATGCTTATGATTCTTGCTTAAATATCAAAGGTAAGATGATAGTTACCATGGGACCTTTATGTTATCACTGAAATTTCGTCCGCACAGGGCGACAAAGAACTCCGCATCG
>CBVK0101103057.1:0-10136 GCA_900067695.1 Picea abies | reverse complement strand
GAAGGAGAGACGGATGCTCGATTCCCTAAAGCATTTGATGGATTTCGTCGATGATATCATAGCCTAAGGAAATAATGATTTCAAATGGTGGCGCCGATGGGGATATGAGAGATATACTCACTTGTTTCATGCACCAATATCAACACGATGAGCTCCATGACTCTCATCAGTTTCTTCAAGGTAATCCTGAATTTACCGTTAGAAAAGATCAAAGTTCAATATATTTTTAAAGCTCAAAGCACTGTTAATGAAAATAGAATTTTAGACTATGATGATTTACCTCTACTCATTGGAAAAATGGTATCAAATTAAGGTATTTGAGAAGGGTTTGATGCATTCCCACTTCCCACTACAGGTGTTAGGTAATCATTTTGATAGAAGAGGAGGAAACAAACCTTACAAAAAGCTACGAAACATTAGAATCTTGTCTCTGAGGATTGATAACTCTCAATGAATATGACAGACAAAAGAGTACTTAGATACGAATCAATAAACCTCATCAACTATCTACATTCCAGCCTAATAATGATCTTCGATATTTCTGAGAGGGAAACTACGTACATTCCAGTCTAATAATGATCTTTGATATTTCTGATAGGGAAACTACGTACATTCCAATCTAAATTCAAATGTAGCATATCTATCACTGAATGCAGCCTTTTTACATAGGTGTAAATAACATCGATAAATTTGACTCGGGCACTTCATGAATTAGTGTACAAGTTCAGGTATTAGTAATGAATGGAGTGTTGAAATGCAGTAAATGAAGTTGTGACTGGTGAGAAAAACAGAGGTACGCTATATATCAAAATCAAAATTTAAGAAAAAGAAAAGAATATTATAATTCAAGCAAATCAAAGGGAATATTATAACTAATCCATGCATCATTCAAATAATTGCAACTATGCTATCTGCATTGCATACCAGGAACTGCCCTCCTCAACTGAACATATTTTGTTTCAAATTGAATTGAAGATGAGCCTGAGAAACATACTGAGTCTCGAACCATCACCACAATGGATTCTCCACAGTTTTTGTTGCTGCAATATATGAAAGTTAGAAGGAAAATGTGAAATGACATCCACGCCAACTGTGCTTTTCTGTGCCTCCAATAAGTTCTAATTCTATTACGTGTAGATTGTGTCCATGCAAAGGCAAATATACCAAGCAAAGTGAAGCTTTTTTTTTCCCAATTTTCTAAAAGTGAAACGACAAGATCAAAAAAGCTCCAACGGAAGCTAGCTCTTCTTGTTAGAAAAGCTCCAAGGGAAGTTCAAAAAACTCCAACGGAATCCAGCGAAGCTCTTAGTTGGATGAAAAAAACTCATCTAACAATGTCAGAAACTCTTCTTGTCTGAATATATTCCTCCACTCGCACCCTCAAATGGATCAATCTGAGGACGTGGCTGACACATACATATTCCTCTACGATGAGGATTCTTCCACTCTCACCCTCTATACCAAGCAATGTGAAGCTTTTTTTTCCTAATTTTCTAAAAGTTAAATGACTATATAAAAAAATTCCAACGGAAGCTCGAAAAACTACGACGGAATCGAACAAAGCTCTTCTTGTCAGAAGATCCAACAAAAGCTCAAAAATATCCAACGGAATTCAATGAAGCTCTTCGTTGGCTTAAAAAAAGATCCTCTAAAAATCTCCAACGAAATCTTGAAAATCTCAAACAGAATCCAACAAAGCTCTTCTTGTCAAAATCTCCAACGGAAGCTCAAAAAAATACAACAGAATCCAACGAAGCTCTTAGTGCGATGAAAAAAAATCCTCTAACAACGTGAGAAGATTTTCTTGTTTGAATATATATTTCTCCACTCACACCCTCAAACAGATCGATCTAAGGACGTGTCTGACGCATACATATTCCTCTACAATGAAGATTCCTCCACTCTCACCCTCAAATAGATCAATATATGCATACATATTCCTCTACGATGAATATTCGTCCAGTCTCACCTTCAAACGGATCGCTCCACTCTCACCCTCAAACAGATCGATCTGACGATGTGGTTGATTCATACATAATCCTCTATGATGAGGAGATCGACGGTTTTCATATTTTTAACCAGATCCATGTCTCCCAAAATACCCTCCATTCTTTCACGACATGGAAATGAATGAAATCACATGCTTCTTCATACAGGCTTGGTATTTTTAGCTTCTTGAATTGTTGATGATCCTATATCAGTTGGCACGCTGGAGGATTTAGGTGTTGAGACCAGAGACCATAGACATTTGGTAAGATGGAAGATTATACTCAATTATTTAGGTCTTTGGCATTGAGAGTGTGGGAGTCAATATTGGGACGTATGGAATATTTGACATGGATGACGATGGGTGTGACAATAAGTTTTTTGATGGCTCTAAATATATGGTCACAGAGGAACTCAAAAGGAGCTGTGAGATGGCCTCTAGTGGGTATGTTGCCATCTATGATACTAAGCGTGCATCGCTTATACGACTAGGGCACATATATGCTGAGAGACAGTGGATACATGCATGTTTCAAGGGCCCATGGTGGAGCAATCTCGACACGGTCGTGTGTTGGGATCTGGAGATCATCGAATACATTTTGAAGATCAACTTCTCCAACTTCCCCAAAGGCGGAAGAACCAATAGTAAATGATTGCAACGCATAAACTATAGCACACTTCCCATTTGAACAAGTAATTACAAGATTTGGATTCCCTATAATTCTGATGAGTGATCAGGGAACTCCTTTTATCAATAATACCATTCATATAATGACCGAAGCATTTGGAATACACCATCATAAGATCAATCCATACCATCCTCTGGATAATGGAACAATGGAAGCATTTAATAAAATATTAGAGAAATCCCTAACTAAAATTTACAATGTAAGCATGGATGATTGGGATCTGAATATACCAATAGTATTATGGGCATATAGAACCACGTGCAATAAAATTACAGGGAGGACACCTTTTAGAATGGTGTATGTTCAAGAAGCAATAGTTCCTTTAGAATATTCAACTCATGGAACTAGAAGAAGATGATATTATGGTTGGTTTCCATCAGGAAGTACATAAAGAAAAAGACAAATATTGGCATGATAGACACATAAAAATATAAAATTTAAGGAAGTAGATCTAGTTCTTCTCTATGAAAACAAATACTTACAATACTCATAAAAATTTAGGATGCATTAGCTAGGGCCATATGAGATAAAATATGTCACAGGTGGAGGTGATATATAGTTGTAGGATCTATCTGGAAAATATATTCAAGGATTGGTTAATGGTAGTAGACAAAAACTATATAGTGACAGTTGACCGAGTAACCCTTAATAGTTGCAGCGCAGAAAATTATAATTGTACATAGTGTATAGTAGAAGGTGAAAAAGAAAGGAAAAATTGGAAAAATAAGCAAAATACAAAAAGACACAATGGATGGATAATTGTTAAAACATGCATTTAGAGTATAAAACATGCAATAGAGAGTAAGTGTTATGAAAGAACATGAATATAATGTGCACCATAGATATGTTACCAAGAAGAAAAAGAAGCATAATGCTCTAAAAAAGGAAAAAGCAATGATTGAAAAAATGTGGAACAATAGAGAATTTATGACATGACCTATAAAAGAAGAAAATATGAATGAGAAAACTCATTTTGAATTTGTGCAAATGCGAGCTAAGGAATAAAATTTGGTGCAAACAGGTGATTTCAATGTGTCTACTCATGATTCATAACTACCCCTTTCATAATTTAACAAAATTTCACCACCAAAGCTAGGAGATCCGAGCTAGGTCGCAAGAAAAACAAAAATTTCTATGAGGACAACACATGACACAAAAACCAAGGGAGTAAACCTAAACCATCTAGAAGGAGTGGTGGATATGGATGCAATTCCATCCCCAGTCATTGAACTAGTTAGTCCCACAATTGTAGAAAATAAGTAATATCAAAATACAAAGAAAAAAGAAATGGATATCAACCCAAAGAGTGAAACAAAAACCCTAGAACAGAGAAAAAAACCATGCAACAAAATGGGTTAGTAGTTGCATAATATCAAGAAAAAAAGGAATGTGGAAGATGATGAGAATATAGAATTTGATGAAGGGAAGCAACTTGCAACAAAAGAAACATAGGAGTTGGGGGAACAAGTATGGTTTGAATATATTATAGACCATTATAACTCAAAAGAAACATAGGAGTTGGGGGAACAAGTATGGTTTGAATATATTATAGACCATTATACACTGAACAAGATAAGGAAGAGAACCAGGTGAAAATGGTAGGTCCATTAGTATGGAAGAAAAATACTAGGGAAAACATACTGCGCCAGGAACACCAAGTGAGCATAAGTAACTAACATCATCCAAGGTGTTACAATACTTTATGACATGTTTGGATATGTGTATAAGTTGAAGTATGTTTACCATGATGTTACATATATGCGAAAGTTTCTTGAGTTCACGCTCCAAGTCTACATGGAAAATAAAGGACCAGGTAGGAGTTCCCATTTTGGAGCCAAAATAGTGTATTACAGGGTTATATAACACAATAATTATGAACTTGTTGGAGATTCCGAGGAAAGCATGTAAATGCATGTGTGAAAAAACTATTAACACTGGTACATGGAGAAAACTTATGGATGGATAGGCCTATATCCATAGATGTGGACTTAATTGTATAAATCATAGGATTACCAACATATGGAGAAAAACTAGAGAAATACATGGATGACAAAACTAAAGAAAAATCCATGGCAGATGATATCAAAAACAAATATGGGACTCATAGAGGATCCATAGGAATTATTATTAGACAAATAAATGCACCAACAACTAAGTTTTTAATAAAAATGATGGCATGGAAACTTTTGATAAAATGTCACAAGGAGGAATCCCCTATAGGAGTAATAGCAGCAGTCGCAGTGTGCAAAGGGGAGTCTACTTAGCTAGGTTCCATATCTACTAAATTTGTTTCTAGAGGATTACAAGGATGCACATGATCTATGTTCAAAATTTCATTATTCATGGAGAATCATATTGATAACATTGGTTGGATGGAGATAACCAAAATATAGTGTATTCTACTAAAGGCTAGGGAAATTCCATGCAACAAAATATACATCATTATGGCATACCTAAAATCCAAAGAAAAGGAAAGTGAATTCCAACATTTCTACATGCTCTATAATGCGATGTAGGAGAATCTTGAAAACAGATGGAGAATAACACTGAAAGTTGTGAAGGACAATCAAGGAATATAAAAATTTTAAGCTTCAAGGCATAACATGTGGATCCAGGTTTGGAGGGATCCTAATAATGAATGAATACAATTAAGATATTGTGTCATAGGGGAAGAGGTGTAGTGGGATATGAAGGATTGACCTAAAGAATGGAGATAATGTACCAAAATCTAAACAAAAAGTAGAGGTTGGACCTTCATGACAGTCAACCATCCCAACAAAAAATACAAGGAAAGTGACAAATCAAGCAAAAGAAATAAAGGGTAGCACAACAATTAAAAATCCAAGGCATAAAAACAATATCCTTGTTCAATGTATGGGTTGATCCATGTTCTACCTTAGTTTTCCCATAAAACCCTAGAAACCATTGGCCTGTGTCATAAAACAAAAGGCAACACTATGCAAAGAGTGCACAATGTAGTCTCACCTAAGATGGCTTATGCATGATTTCATAAAGAAAGTGTTTACAATCATGGAAGAGATGGAACTCATGGGAATATTAGGCATATTAGACCTCTTCGAATTCAGCATGCATTCTACCATACCATCATTCATTATATCTATTATTTTACCCATTCATTAACAATCATTCTATAGAAAACATCATACTATTCTATCGCGTGTTGTAAATAAACCTCACCAAATTCATGGATTCACTCAACAAAAAATCTTTACAAAGAAACACATAAGATAATAACACATAGAGACACCATTTTTAGCATGGCTCATCCCCCTAGGCTACATCCACAAGGATCTTTTGTTTATTATTATTATTCATCAAAATCAGGCAGTGCACGCATTACATCAAACATTTTTCATACTATGTGAGGTTTATTATTGTTGCACCAAGCTCCACAAGTTGAAACCTAAACCTTAGATACAATCCATACATATCAACACTAACTCCATATGAGCTCCATAGATCTCAAAGAAACTATTATTGCCACTCAAAATTTATAATTGTTCTCAAAATGACCTGATCTCAATGTACTAAAAAATGTGGATCCCCCCTATCTACCTCATACATCATATTTATACAAAAATATCGTTAAAACCCCTTTACATTGAATACCAAAACCCTAAACCTAAGTGGAATCAAATTTTCCACATTCTAACTTCATTCGCACTCTAATCCACATTTCCTTTGGGTTGATTTTCTTTTATTTTCGATGTGTTGCTTCCTTTGCCTTCTTGTGCATTCCTTCCTTGGTCCATTCCTTATATTCCTTCACCGTTTTCTTCACTCTTGTGTAAAACTTTGATCCAAAAATATATTTCTCCATTAGGCCCCAAACACTAAACCATGGCTCATCCTGAGCCGCTGAGGTAGTCTGTGCCTCCTACACCACTTTCTCCAATTCTTGGAATCTTCCTGGCATTTCTCCAGCACAAGTATTCACATGTGCGCTCTTCTCTACAACAAAATCTACATTCTACACTACAATATAATCCCTCATAATATCTTCATCCTGAAGCTTAAGAGTTTCCATATGGCCCTTGGTTGCATCCATTTCTGTTAATATCTTCTCTGCGTGTTCCTCAAGTGGCTCCAGTTGAGCCTCCCTCATCTTCTTCTATTTCTACAAAAATTTTAACTCTTGTTGTTAATTTTTTATCTCTTTCACGCTCCTGAGCCTATCCTGAATGTTCATATCCTTTTTCTTCTTCTTCAAATCCTAAGAGGATGAATTGGTTCTTTCCTTCTTTTGTTCTAGTGCCTGCAACTTTTCCTCTTCTTCCAGACTTGTCCAAAGTTGTGCACTTTTGTCCTATACGTATGAAATATTCTTAACACTCCAAGCCATTCACTTTATGTGCCTTATATCCTCCTACTGTCTCTGTGATCCCACATATGCTGGTGTGCATGGGTTCAACTGTTCCATCAAGTCCTTTATATGCCTCTTGTAATCTTCCCTCTCCTTCATGAGCTTCCCAATCTTCTCCTCAGTCTATAAGTGTGTCCCTTATTATGCATTGTCTGGAATTGACTTACTAACTTCTTCAATTCACTCCTCTATCTAGCCAATGCACTTATTTACCTAGTCCTTCCTAGCCTATATTCCCTTGAGAGTTATGTTCAATGTGTTATTGATATCCTTATCTATTTGTAACTCAATCACGTTTGCGCCTTCTCTAGATTGGACTTCTTGTACGAGACTAACTTGCAATTTGTACAACACTTTCATAGGGATATTGGCCAAATTGAAGTGAAAATGATCTATCTCCCTTATTTTTTTTATGTGTTGTCTCCTCTTCTAAGTGCATCATATCCTAAGTGATGGGAAAAATACCACTCCCTCATGCTATGATTTGTATTGTTTTCTACGTTGGCACTACCTTTTCCTGAACAATATGTTGTGGACTCACCTTTTATTTCTATTGTATTTCTCTTAGGTTAAGTTACACCAACATTTCCTTCATTTATGATAATCTCTTTATTATTTCCTCTCTTTTCTTCTCCATGTCGTCCCATGACTCTGCTCTGCGGTCTTGGACTTTTTCTACCACCATCCCTACATCATCTTATGTTACACTTAATTTTGGTACATATTTATGCACATTCATATTTTTCCTTTATCGTCCTTTTGCAACATGGGAATATTCTATTGTAGAGTCTCTATCTGTGTTCAATTTGTAGGTATCTATATATATGGGATGTATCCTCCTCCTTGTTCCTCCTGTGTCGGAACTATTGTTTCCTTTTATGTGCTTTCATTAGTTTTCTTCTTTGGTTGTTCTCTTTTTTTGGTGGATATGGTGAAAATTGTTTCCTATGTAGGCGGCTTCCAATTTTTTTTATGTTGTCTTGGTTTTCTTACTGTCACACCTCCTGCACTATCGTTTGTGCACTCTGCAACTTTCCTGGTGTTTTCTGTCGAATTCCTAGTTTTTTGTGATGTGCCAGCTTCTAGTGGTTGTTTTCCTTTATGTCCCTTCCTTCATTTCATTGCTACTTTCCACTCATATCGATAGTTCTTCACATCCCATTGAAATTCCTCTCAAGTGATGCAGTACCTCATATGCAACCACTTCCTCTTTGGATGCCTTTTGGCTTGGATTCATACACTGTGGCTTGAGACCTAAAAATAGGCTATTTTCTTGTGTTCCTCCACCACTTTTGGTGGGATTATCCATGTATCTTCAACCTTTTCTTGTATCTCTTCCAAGTACATATCAAATATGCTCGAGTTATCCTTACTTTCATTTTTGGTTGAGATGTGCCACAGTGCTACATACTCTAATATGCAACACTTTCCTATCCTTCAGAAAGACATGCTAAATTTGGGTTTTCTCCAACCTACCAATACTATGATCATGATCAACCATGAGTAGTGAAACTCTATCCCCAATTATTTTTCATCTTTGCAGCCATCCAAAAATAATTTTAGGACTCCAGCTAAGTAGAGTCCCCTTCACACACTATGTGACTGTTGCGATCACCCCTTCTGGTACCTTTTCCTTACGACACTTTATTAGAAACTTACATGCCATTACCTTCATTTCAATCCTTTTCATAGGTTCATTGATCCTATTAATCACAATTCCCTTGGACCCTCTCACTGTGCCATATGTTTTCTTCATTTCCTTTGCCAGGGTCTTCTTCTTAGTTTTATCATCCAAATATTTTTCAGGTTTCTCACCATTAGTGCAAGGACTTGTGATATGTGTAATTAGGTCTATGTCAATTTATATGGGCCTGTCTAACCATAAAATACCTCCATGTACTAACTCCACAAATTTTATGATGCAGTTATTCATGTCCTTGTCATGTCCAAAATGAGGGATATCTGGTAAGTCCATTATCCTTGTGTTGTATAAACCTATTATCCATTTCTTTTGTTCAATTATTAGTATTCCTGTCACAATAATCCCTTTTATTTCCAGGTATACCTATGGATCCAATTCCTGAAATTTGTCTTTATCTACTACGTAATGGCCTAAATACCGTAGTTTTTCTACACATCCTACAATATTAGGTAGAACTATCACTCCTTCTGGAATGCACGGTAATGTTATCGTGACTCATATTTTTTTGCATTATGATATCTGCACCAACTGTGTCATGTTTCCCTTTCCCATTGAAGTGGATGACATTGCTTCCTAACATGTATCTGACTCTGGCTCACCTATAAAATATTCTACTTTCACATGTTCCTATTTTTTTGGTGTTGGTCTTGTAACTAGTTCATGTGTCTGTTTGGCCTCTACCCTAGGCTTGTTAGACTCTATTATTTCCTCATCCTCACCATTTTTCTATTGTGACATGCCTAGACTAAACTAATTGATAATGGGGTTTTGTTCTTCCATATTTGAATCCACATTCATTTGCATTGTCTCCCATTCTTAGAATGATGTTGGGATAACTAGTTCTGGTGACAAAATCATGTCCACGTCCACGACTCCCGAATGTACACTAGTGTTTTCCACTTTGAGTTCTTGTGTCTTTGGTGATATTGTATTTATGTGGGTCCTCCTTGACATTTGGTTCGGTGATCCAAACTTTGGTGGCACCATACTGTAATTTATTAACTCTGGTGTTTAAAATTGATGTTGAAACCTTCAAGGATAATTTGTCGCTCTATGTGTTTTCTCAACTTATTCTCCTTAACTCTTGTTTGATCAAAGTCACAATGAGGTGTTATTTGCAAGTTTCCTTATTTTGTAATTCCTTCCATTAATTATTTGTCGTATTCCACTTTTTGGTATCCTACTTTACCACTTTTCTTCTTTTCCAGTCATTCTCCATCTCAGCACACAATGTTTAGTTTTTCTATCATGCATTTCTTGAATTCTCTCACACTAATTTTGCATTTGTTGCACACTATCCCACCCACCCCCAAATATCCTTCTCTCCCTCCCTCCCCCACTCTCTCTCCCTCCCTCTCACTCCCTCCCTCTCTCT
>CBVK0101103056.1:0-12986 GCA_900067695.1 Picea abies | reverse complement strand
ACATCATTAACGGTCATAGGGATGACGAAAATAATGTGTAACAGGGACAAGATAAAAATCAAACAAAATTTCTCTGAAAACCTGCCAATAATGATAAAACTGCACATCGGGATATTAATAATGCCTCCAAAATGATTTTCCAAAAACCCGAAATAACTATGGTTTTAGCAAATATGAAATTTTATAATAGTAATATAGGGTAAAAATGTATTTTACCAATTCATTTGTGCCAAGACTTTTGTAGTGGATAAAATTGGCTTTGGAGGGCGATTCTTGGATATCAGTTCCAAAGCTATAGTCATCCATTTCCTTCACCGTCTGGATCAGGTTGGTCCTCTGCTTCTTCCAAACATTTTTCATGGTTTACAATTTATTTTTAGGTAATTATTTTTCTTAAAAAATGATGCCCTGGGAGTCTCTAAGCATCGAAGAGGCTCGATGCTCTCTCAAAAGGCTAGGGGGAGTGCTGAGAAATTTGTCCAATGCTATGATAGGCTTATCTAGAGGGCACTAGTGCTCTATTCAAATGATAGAAGGGGCGCTGCCAAAAAATGCACAAAAATGCCAAAAACAGGGTTCGATGCTCCTCTAAAAGGCTAAGGGAGTGCTTCTTGAATTTTAAGTTCTTTGGTAAGATCATTTGGGGAGCCTTAGTGCTTTGGTAAGCTTGTTGGTGGAGCATTGGCATGATAATCACAACAAAAAATATTTTTAAACTTAAATTACCCAAAAATTGTTAATATGGCATGACTAACGGACTTTTGTTGATGATGATTGTAGGTTATATTTGGCAAAAATCATGATCGAGTGCAAAGAAAGAGAGCATGAGATGAATTATGTTGTCTCTTTACAAAGTCCATGATCAAGGGTTGCATTGAGGGACTACGGTATCCTCAAGTTCTTTAAGATGCAAAAGATGAAGAAGGAAGTTCTCCTTCTCGAGTACATCATCAGGTTGTGGAATACTGTGGATCATGGGTTCCAAATTGGAAGACAGCTTCTTAACATTGAGTTGGAGGATGTGTATTTCCTGACTTATCTCTCAAAGAGAGGGGATCCTATTATCTTTTTTGGATAGGGGACACTTCCCATGCCTGTATAAGAGTACTTGGCAAATCATTGTGTCCCAGGATTGAGATTGGTGGGAGGTAGAATTGCAATAAAAGATGTCAAAGATCTACATTTTTGATCTATTCTATTTTCCATCATGACTTTAGTAGGGAGTACTAGCTTGCACTTGGCTTCATGATTGCAGGTGGCTTATGGTTTGCAGTGTTTAGAGAGAACTGTGTTTAAATGGAGTGCAACATTCCTTCAAAATTTGAAGGAGCATATTTCGAGATTTCATATGGGGAAACAAAAGAAGTTTGGATATGGTTTGTTTCTAGTTTTGTTATTTCTAGAACACATTCCTTAGATGCAACCACATATTGCACTAGTAGTACGACCAGTGGGTGAACCACGTATGGAACACTGGACAAGTCTGTCTTTGAGGTTGGGAACGGAGTCAGAGTTCAGATTTACAAGTGACTTCTTTTCTTGGATGAGACGCCAATTGATCATTATAGAGGACTTCCCATATGTCGGAGTGGAATTCCAAGGGAGCATGGACCTGGTTCTTCCAGATGGAATGGACTGGGATGCGTCAGGTGAGAAAACAAAAAAACCTTGTTAAGTGTTTTTTGATTTTAAAATTTATATTATTTTTTTGGGGTGCCTAGAAGAGTTTTTAACAGACGTATCATTTCATTGTGCGGATAGGGGAGCAACACGTCCGACACAGATACCTGCACTGGGGCATTGCGAAGATGTTTAAATAACAGTAGATCATGAGGTAGTGACAAGGGGTCTCTGGGAGGTTGAGAGAAACCTCTGTGGTCTCACGATGGCTGTCCCTCCTCTTAGGAGGTAGGGCGTACCCTTGCATCTGTAGAGACATACAGTGGGAGTCCCTGAGGGTCTTAACTCCTTACTGAGATGAGTAGCCCATGCGATAGTGTTCTACTCAGAGCACAATGTGATGCAGGAGGACTGGGACCTCTTTGATGTTTTCTATATAGTCTGTATGACGATGTTATGGGCATGAGTACCCAACATTTTCCCTTCTATGTACTTTTTTTATGCAATCAAGCTTTTTTTATCACGCCGTATATATATACATATTCGAGTTTTATGGTGCCAAATGATGTTTATAAATAATGATGTATTTTTTTGATGCATTTAAATTACATGTGATTTATGATTTATTTCCTTTATGAAAACCTCATCTATGTGTGAGATATCAATCCATGATGTAATTAGCTAACGAATCTGAAGTTGTATTAAGTCCTCTTGGTATGTGTGTGTATTCAATAAAATCAAACATTCTTTCAAGAAAACAAACTCGTAGATGGAGATGCAATAGGATAGGATTCCGAATGACATAGATTTGATTAAGTTGATAGATCATAAGTTGAGAGTCTAGGTTAATGATCATACGAGATATACCTAGGGAGGAGGCTTCGGTTAAAATTCCAATGGTATCATGATATTCTTCCATGTTGTTAGTTGTTGATCCTAAGAAAATACCTCCTGAACTCACCAACTCATTAGAGTGGTAAATGACCCAAGTTCCAGAAGCAATGTTTTGTGTGTGTCAACTAGCACCATCCACAAACCTGACAAAGATAGGAAAGGATGATGTCATCAGCGCACGCAAAAAAAAGACAAAGTATAAGCGGTAAAGGAAAAACTCTTGGATGCAAGAGAAAAAAAAACACCAAACGAAAAATACAATAGTGTACAAAGCACACATGCTAGATGTCCTCTGCATAGTAATTCTTAAGGTAAAGCCCATTTTGGGGCTCACCCAGGGAGATTCCATCGTAGTCAATTAGCTCGTAGGCGCTTCTATGTAAAAAGAAATTCACGATGTAAGGACCATGCCACAGAGGTTCTAACTTACCTTTCCCTAACTTATCATGAGCCTAGTCATAAACAAGGACTAGGTCTCCTTCTGCAAAAGGACGAGGACGGATAGATTTTTTGTATTGATTCTTGATTCACTTTTGATACGTCTCGTTAACGAGAGTGGCATCAAGACATATTTCATCGAACCTGGTCAGGTGTAAGAAGCATTATTCTTCAAAAGAAGTGTGAGGGAGGAGTTCTACTTTGAGTTTCAATGAGGGAATTTCACACTCGATTGGTAAAACAACTTCTATTCCATATACTAACTGGAAAGGAGTGAATCTAGTAGCAGTTTTTACTAAGGTACGATAAGCCCAGAGAGTGGAGAAAAGTTGTAGATGCCAAGATGTCTTGTTTTCCCCTACCATACGTTGAATCATGGTTTTAAAGACCTTTTTTATAGCTTCAACTTGTCCATTTTCTTGAGGATAGTATGAGGATGATTTCTCATGGAGAAAACCCAACTTGGCATGCAACTCACTCATCATCTAGTTTTAAATGTGTGAACCATGATCAGTGACAATGTCTTGTGTAATAACAAAGTGAGTGATAATGTGGCTGAAGATGAAAATAGTTGTAGTACAACCATAATTCAGAAAGGTAGGCATAGCCTCAACCCATTTTGTGAAATAATCAATGGCGATGATGATATGACCATGCCCCCCAGCTGAGGTAGGATTACACTGCATGAAATCAATGCCCCATTTTGCAAAGGGGTCGATGGCAACAATAGGATGTAGCAGAGCTGGGTGTGTGTGTGCCTTTTTATGAAAAACTTGGGAGGGTGGGCACTTTTTGACAACCTCAATACAATCTTTGAATATGGAAGGTGAAAAGTAACCGACACATAACATTTTTAGAGTTGTATCCATCCTAGAAAGGTGACCACCACATGCTCCAAGGTGACAATCATTAAGGACATGTTCAACCTCTTCATGAGTCAAACATCATTGTAGGATAGTGTCAATACCATGGCGATACAAAGTGTCATCGATGATAAGGTAGCGATGAGAATGGTGACGAATACATCAACGTTCTTCACGAGAGATATTGGGCTGAAAACGTTGGGCCTAGAGATAAAGAAGTATGTCTCCATACCAAGGATTGGACGTGCTGATGAGGAACAAAGTTTCATCAGGGATAGAATATTTGGGCTTAGTATCTTCCTCAGCATGGGGAAGGTCGGAGAGAATCTCTGCAAACACATAGGATTTTTTGTCTTTGGACTTAGCAAATTCAAGATCGAATTCCTGAAGGATTACAATCCATTTGGAATGTTTTCCCACAAGATATTGACGTGTCAGAATATGATACATGGGGTTTGAGTCCATGATAATTGTGGTGGTGCATAGCAATATGTAATGGAGAAATATCTAGACATTGATGATGGCTGCCGGAGTCAACTTTTCAACATGTGAATATCAGAGTTCGGGACCGGATAGATTTTTTCTTAGATAGTATATCACATGTTCTTTACCATTAGGGTCCTCTTGAACTAACACCATAGAAATAGTGGAAGTAGAGGCTGCTAAGTAAAGGATATAGTCCTTCATATAATTCAAAGGATGCAATAGAGGTGTGTTGGTAAATGCATGCTTAAGAGAAACAAAATATTGTTGAGCAGTGTCATCCCATATGAAAGGAGTGTCTTTCTACAACAATCACATAAATCCTTTGGTAATATCAGTGTAGTTACACATAAAATGACGAAGAAAGTTTGATTTCCCCTGCAAACTTTGGATTTGTGTCAAATTATTAGGTGGAGGTAAAGAAAGAATAGATTTAATTTTTAAGGGATCCACCTGAATCTCGTGTTTGGAGACAATGAAACCAAGGAGTCAACCTGATTCGACAAAAAAAATACACTTGTGTGGGTTCAAACGAATATGGTAGAACCGACACCGAAGAAAAATAGCCTGTACATGACCAAAATGGTCGGATCGACTAGATGAATGGGCTGGTAAATCATCGAGGTAAGGTTCCACAATATGTTTGATATTGTGGAAAGCATATGAAATGGCCCATTGGAATGTAGCACCAATGTTTTTGAGGCCAAATGATAGTTTTCGATAGGAGAAAGTTCCCCACGGGAAGATGAAGGATGTCTTATGCTGATAAGCGGGCAAAATGTCAATCTGGTTGTACCCTAAGAAACCATCCATGAAAGAGAGAATCACGCTACCAATGCAATTATCAATGATCTGGTTGATGAAGGACGTAGGGTAATTGTCTTTCAAACAAGAATTATTGAGGTCCCTACAATCAATGTAGACACAAATGGTCCCTTGCTTCTTAGTGATTGAAACAATGTTAGAAACCCATTTCGTCAACGGGACAGGATAGATGAAGCCAAATTTCAATAATTTCTCAACTTCTGCCATAATAGACACGGTCTTCTTAGGATGGAATAGGTGGAGCTTCTGTCGAACAAGTTTTACTCCTAGGTAAGTTTTAATATCATGCACAATGATCAAAGGATCGATCCCTAAAATTTCTTCGTAGCTCCAAGTGAAGACATCACATAATTCTTTAAATAAAGTGATGTAAGAAACCACTTCCTCGGGTGAGAAATTAGCACCAAGATTAATATTTTCCACGACATCTTCCTTGATCGAAATGTCAATAATGACCATAGAGGAAATGTTTCCCATATTCCCTTCAAAAATAGTATCTTTTGTAAGTATGGGTGATTGTTGAAAGTTGACAACATCAGGGGGGGTGGGGGAAGATACAATGTATATCTTCCTATATTTCTTCAATAAGTGGAAGAAAAGAGGATCGATGATGTTTATGATCCCAAGGTATGTCATAAATGCCAAGAATTTCCATAATAGATTCGTCGGACGAAAAGATTTGGGAAATGCAGTCAAAGGTAGACGTCAAGGAATTCAACCAAGATGGCATCAAGTAAGTGTGGGTTCCAAGATATGTTGGTCATTCGAGGAAGGAGAGGCTGATTGAATAGCAGTGTAAGAATCTTTGGCTGGACTAAGTGGCATGGTTTCATCTAGTGCATCGAACTCCAATCCAAGGATCAGAGGATTCCAAAGAGTGATAAGCCATAGTCGAAATCATATTGATGGTGGAAATAGGATGTGTTGTGGGAGGAAGTGGTGCAGGGAAGGTACCCATAAGGCTATAATCATTCAAAAATCCTACACCAATGCTTTCCTATGTGATCTTGTGATCTCCTGAGAAAGGAATATTGTTCGTAGTGGGACTGCGAGCATCGGGTGTACGAAAATCTAACTGATTGATAGTGACAATTTTTCCTTGATGAGGAAATTGTACACATCGAAACACCGATGAAGCAATGAAATTCATAGCATAAAAACAACTTCTTCCTAGTTTCAAGTTGTAATCGAGGGGAGCATTGACCACCTTGACGTCAATAGAGACAATTTTTCCGCTCAACGCAACGGCCAAGGACTGCAAGAGTCAGTGATGATGAAAACCTCGCTCATCGAATGTGCACAACATCGTAGGAGATTTGTTAAGTGTGGGTGATTTTAAGCCTTTCCAACAATCTAAAGGCATCACACAAGTAGAGGCTCCCTCATCCAAGATAGTGCAGTGAATTTTTTGATTCTGAACAACAACATCAATTTGAAAACCAAGTTGGTGAGAGAGTCGAGACTTAAAATTGTCCAGGTTAAACGTGATATTGTTGGATGACTCACGATCAAAAGTGCCAATAGAAGCCAAAAGAGTTCTATGTTAACTTGGGCAGTGTTGTAGAACTTCCAACACAGACATAGCACATGGTGCTTGAGTAAAATCTTCAACAATGTTGTAGTTTTGGGCGGCACGTGAACTAGGATTAAAAGTAGATTCAAGGATGGTGCTCTTGGGAGAGCGTAATATGGAGTCAAACATAGGCTTATCTATCTGAAGTAATACAAACGAAGGAATAACAAATGGAGAAATAATGGAGGATGGTGATGGATTTTTTAAAGTACCGTTAGTAACCTTTCCTTTGTCAGGTTTAGTTGACATGTCATAGGTTGTAGAGCGAGTGATTAAATCAATCCTGTTGAACATATAAATATGGACACTTGTCAAGGCTTCATCATGAGGAGGATGGCTAGAACTACCCCCTGGAGAGGGGGTTTGAGAAACCATGGATTACTGCTAAGGAAAAGGCTGAGTAAGAACAACGAGTTGGGAATTCCCCTTAAAATGTTTTTCCACTTCATCGCGATGTGGACAGTCTCAAGTGTAGTGATCATCACCACAAATAAGACATGGGAATTTCAGTTTTCGCTGCAGTTTCTTTTCAGTAGAAGGTGTTGGAGTTTGAGTTTTGGGTTCTTCATTGTGATTATTATTTTTAGGTTTATTTTTTGTCTTCTTCTTACCTCCAGATTGTTGTGAAGGGGCAGACTGAACTGAGCTCACCTCAAAAATTTGAGTTAGGGGGTGGGTAGAGGAGAGTGAGGTTGAACTGGGAGTGGATGCCGAAGTAGATTGATTTTCTGTTCCAGTAGACTGGGAAGCATATTGGGTTTTGACAGAGCTAATAACTCCATCCGAATGTGACGTGGATGAAGGTTTAGATGGATTGGTATTGGCATAGGTAGCATTTGGGATCAACTCATACAAAGTATCAGATTGTGAATAAACCAGATCTAAGTACTGATATCGAGAAATGGCCTCTTCCTCGATGACTACACCACCCATGGCGACATCATGAGCAATCAGGGATAACAATGATTTAGTAAACCATTTTGCCAATAACTGGTCAGGAATGATTGCTTTGATCAACATTCGTCGTTGTCTCCACTCATGAATATGATCAGAGATATGTACAGAGTTAGTCTGACGAAGGGAGGTCAAGAGTTTGGTACTCATCTCGTATCGAATGGGTAGTTGAAAGTGCATGAGAAAGGACATGTAAAGAGATTTGAAATGTTGGAAAGAACCACATGGAAGTTCAATATACCACTTGGCTGCAGAGCTCGTAAATGTTCGCTAAAAAAGACGTAAAAGTATAGAATCATCTATTAAGGAGTTCGATGAACACCATAAATGGAAAGTCATCACATGGTTGTTCGGTTCTTCTCCAGGTTTACCATAAAATTTTGGAATATCGGAAGGTAATTTAGCAGGAATCACTAGCCAAAAGGGATAATGTAATATAGGATCATTGGTCAATCGAGACAAGTCTGGGAGATATAGAGTCGCGAGAAATGATAGTTGTCGATTAACCTGAGGGTGATACTGGTGTGGCATAGGGACACCAGTAGGGTCGTAAATTGGGTTAGGTGGATAATTGTATCCAATATTTCCTCCTACATATGGTTGTTGCTGACCAAAATAAACAGGATTCAATGATGGTTGAGAAACATGTGCAGATGGAGGATAACCTTATGGGTTCTAAGGATTATAAGTTGGATGATGGGTTTTCCCATAAGGGGGGTAAACATTTTGTCCATGAGGAGGATATACATTAGTCCCATGGGAAAGGAAAGTGCCAAGGATTTTGTGTCGCATTTTGTCCATACCATGGGTTATGGACTCCAGTCTGAGGTTTCCCCCCAAGTTGAGGTTGTGTCCCAATTTGAGGTTGAATCCCAAATTGAGGTTTCCCCCCAACATGAGGTTGAATGCCTAGAGGGATTTGGAAAACAGAAGTGAAAGAATGACTGGTGCCTCCAATTGGATTAGATCCACTAAGACCATCTCCTCCAAATAAAGGTGTAGGCATAGAACTAGAAATGACGTTATATCCAGGAGGAACAAAAAGTCTAGAAACTTTGGGTGTAACCTGGGTAGTGTTGGAAATGGAAGGATTAAGAGCTTTGTACCCAAGTGGAATTGACAAATTTTGTCTAAGTGGCATTCCATTTAGAGCTTGGGATGGTGTCACATTTTCAATGGGGATTGTAGAAACATGCAGGACCATAGTAGAATGGGCCATTTGGAGAGAAATATTTGAGTGAGGAACAACTGACTGTCTATCAGGAATGACAATGGCACTCGAAGGTGTACCAGAAAAGTGATCTAAGGGTACCATGTAGGTAACAAATGTTTTGGGTATTTGCGATACAACAAATGTATCGACACCTGCCCCTGAGCCATAAAGGTCCCGCACCGTGCGAGGTGGGATTCTAAATATTTTGGTAGTCCAAAGGGGATCCCCGACTTTAGGGCCAGTAAGGGGTCTGATCAGTATTCTAGAAGTGTCAACAAAAAGTTCTCCGAATGAATTTAGTTGGAGAATACGTCTCTTGCAACCGTGAGGAAGTCGGAAAGTCTCTAGAGAATTGGAAATTCAAATTTTTTCTAAAGTGTTGGTTCTTTCCATTTGTGAAGCGGTGGTGTCCTAGAACTCACTCTAGTGAGGAGAGCCCTCCGGTGGATCAGTAGGAAAAGTTTGATAACCCTTCGGATCTTCCAGGGGTAGCCCTTGCATTTTGCATGAATGACGTGGAGGGTTAATATTTCCAGAACCAAATACTTTACAAAAAACATCTATGGCCAACTAACAAAGAGAAACAACATACAGTAATAAAATATAGGAATCAAACCAAGAAAACAAAACCTTCTCTTAATGATCGTACTAGTTGGTGATGAAATCCAACATCGTGTGATCAAGTCAAGAAGGGCTAAGATATGAGTGGGTGGAATAACTACGATGGCGACCTGCTTAACGGACTTACACCTTGGTGCAAGCTTCCACAAAATAATTGTGGATTTACCCTCCAAGGAGCTCGAGTGAGTTTGACCACCGCTTGTTCCAGGTACAGCGAAAACTTCACTTCACCATCACCTTGTGTAAAAAACCCTAAAGATTATGGCTACTAAGGAAACCAACTTGCATTCATCCCCTGGGCGGGTACAGTTGATAGTCCAGTCCAAACGTATGGGCAGGACAACAAGTCTTAAATCCTTCGAGAGAACAAAGGAAAAGTGGACCGGTAGAACTCCAGAGGACCCCGAATGGATTCAAAATTCACGAAGCACTGAGACCAAATGAAGATAGTTGAGCCTCAAGAAGAACCCCCAATATACAATTTGATTACTAGGAGCGGTTGAACCATGGAGGGATAATCTTCGTAACTCTCTCGAACACGACCTCATGCATAACTCCTGTGTGAGAGGGGGATCCCATAAAGCTTATATGAAAATTGGATTTTCTCTCCCTATCGCAAGATGCCAAAGTTTGTTTTGAATGATTTGGAGAGTTGTAATCATAGCCTAATCCAAAGCGCTAATCCTATTCTAATGTTGGTGGAGGATTCTAAAAACAAAAGTTCTAGATAAATTTTAATTAATGTTGATTTTGCAGCTGTTCTTTACTTAGGGGTGTATGAGAGGGAAGCGGATGATATTATGACTCAATTCCCAAAAAATGCATAAGAAATGATAAACAACCTTTTCTTTCAATGAATGTCTATTTAGAAGAAGGAGAAGAAAATTTCCTTTCACTGTCAAACACTAAGATGCAATAACCTCATGAAATTATTTCTCAATCAGGTATCCAATATAATGCTAAAATATTCAAAAATTTGTTCTAATAGCCAAATACCAATCATGAAAATATATCCTTTTGTTTATATGTGAATGATAATCAGTTTGGTGTAAATCTTCTTATGTTAATCATACTTTAAAATTTGTGAGATTTAAGCAATCCGAAGCAAACTTTACATAAAAAAAAACACACTCTCTTTTTTATCAAACAAGAAACAAAAATAAAACCAAATTTGTAAAAAGAAAACCAAAAATCTAAAAAAAAACAAAATGGTTGAAAAACTGACTTCAAAGATCAAATGGAATGGTTCATAGATCTCTAAATTTCCTTATAGTAGATTTCATTCAGTTAGATAAATGATAAGAAAACAATAAATTAACTCCAAATCTTCAACGAAGAAGAGTGACTCGAAGTAAGGAACAAAAACGTCAAAAATCCAAACAAAACATCATCAATTCTTAGAAATCAAAATTTTGGAGGCCAAAACAAGGACACACTGAGATGGTAATAACCCTGAGCAGATGAAAAAGAAAAAATTAGACTCAGAGATCAACTCCCAAAAAGGATTTTAGCAAAAAAAGGCCAACACTCTGGTGTCAAGGGTACCAGAATATTGCAATTCTCCATGGGAGCCTGGAAGGGAGTGCCATCGCTCTGGTGGTAGAGGCTGGGGAGCACTATCCTCTTAGAAGAACAAAATATTTACATGAACTCAAAAAATCATGAAAATCCAGAAATTGAGTGTGTATGGAATGAATCCAAGAGCCAACAACACATCTAAGAATCAAAAACACATCATTAATAAGATCTAAAGGTGAGCAAAGGACAAAAACAAGACCAAGGAAGGAAACCAAAACTGAAATCTTTGTTCCCTAGTGGAGTCACCAATTTATGTTATAGGAAAATTACCCTATGGATAGGTGGATTCCGCCTTGGATCCTAAATCTCTAAGATCAAGACATAAAGGTGCTAACTTTGGTCATTGACATCCCTTTAAACATAGCTAAACTAATCTATATAGAAGAGGAAAAAGATGTACCTTTTTACGATGTTTTTCCTCGCCCAATCCCATGTTGAGATTTGATCTACTGTAATGATCCCAAGCCATTATGCAAGGATCATCACTGTTTTGGTGTCTTTTTAAAACTTTTTCTGAGTGAGGTATTTCTTCAAACACTTTGTTGATATACCTTTTAGATGTGTTTATATGTGTGTATGCAGCAAATAATAGAAAGAGATAACCATGGAACATACCTCAACCATATGCAATAAGATAGACAAGCAAAAACATCTCAATTCTTCTTCATTCATAAAATAGAGAAACCTGCTACAATGAAGATGTTGATCTGGAATGCTCAACAGATGGCCAAGAAGATAGACAATAGATAAGAGCCTCTACAAAATGCTCCTGCTAATACAAAAGATACCTCCAAAGGCTGAATAAGAAATGAAGATCAATACAAGGAGATCTGAATGCCAAACTCTCCAGCTGAAGAATTCCACGCTCCAATAGAAGGGTGAAACCCTCAATAACTCGGACCTGCTACCAAAAGTGTCCAATCTCCCTAATAAATATGCCAACTGATAGATCGGGTGATGGTAAGAACAACCCAGGTGACTGAATCTCCAAGATCCCTCTCAATCTCTGTAGATATGAAATCCCCCACTAAATGGTGCGCCCCACTGGATGATTGAAACCTTAGATAATTTGGACCTGCTGCTAAAAGTGTCCAATCACCCTAATAAATATGGCAACTGATAGATCAGGTGATGATAAGAACAACCCAGGTGACCGAATCTCCAAGATCCCTCTCAATCTATGTAGATCTGAAATCCCCCACTGAATGGTGTGCTCCACTGGATGACTGAAACCCTAGATAATTCGGCCCTATTGGAGGCCTCCAAATTCTCTGAAAATCTCCAGAAATATAGATCAGGACACTGCAAGTCACTAGGTAAAGTATCAGGGTCATATATGAAGTGTAACCCCTCCAAACAGACTAGATATGGATCTCAAAAACGCCCTCCTTCTCTTCAATTCGCCCCATTGCTCAAGAAATAATCTGAGCCATAAAACTATCTCAGAAAGCACTAGATCTGATGTCCAAGGCCCTGCAATGAAAACCCAAGTGATAGAATCCTCAACGTCCCTGCCAATCTCCTACAATGAATCTCTCTCCAAAGATGGTGCGCCCCTCTTGCTGGAATCCCTCAACTGGTGCACCCTCTCTCTATCTGCACATGAAACTAATGTAGAATCCTCCTGCAACTGAGTATATCTGGAACTAGAATGGTGTGGGAGAGTATTTCATCTCCGAGACCAAGTTTGGAACAATATAGGTGGAATCTTTCACCACCGAATCGTCCTCTAGGGTTTGTTATGTCTAAACCCTCAAAACCCCCAATATTGGGCTCACTAGCTAGAAGCCAGAAATCAAAATAAGATCATACATGAATGATGAGTAGAGGCCCTTGCCTTCCTTTTATACTTTTTGGCTCACCTTGTCCCTCCAAAGTGACTTTCATTTTATTAATATTTAGTTAATTAATTAAATCACTTTAA
>CBVK0101103048.1:3396-26316 GCA_900067695.1 Picea abies | reverse complement strand
AAAAAGTGGTGCTACCGGTAGCACCATTTTTTGTAATCGGGTCAAAATTACAAATTTTTTTAAGCATGGGCTTAAAGGATCAAATGGCTTCTTAAACAAACTTTAAAATCAACCCCGAAATCAAAAAATGGAGAAAACGTATCCTCGTATTCGACTCCCTCTTTTTGGGATAACCCTCTTTCCATGAACCTTGCCTTATACTTCTCAATGCTACCATATGCAACATGCTTGATCTTATAGATCCACTTAGAAGTCACCAGAGAATTACCTTTGGTATCAAAACTATGTCCCACACATCATTCTTCATGATGGATTGATACTCCTCCATCATGGCATCTTTCCAAACCTTCTAGTTTGTTGCCTCCTAAAAACTGGAAGGCATGGAATCAATGATGCCACTCATAAGTGCCACATATCTTGAAAACTTTGGTGAAGGTATTCTCTCCTTGAAAGTGCCCTTGGGTGATGTATGCCCCTCCGCATCTCTCAAAGTATCTTGAAGCCATCCAGACCTAGTGTCCTCATCATTGTGAGGGTTCACTGAATCCACTGAGTCCTTTAAATCCTCCTCATGGTATAAAGGTTGATCCCTTGTACTAGATGGACCTATACTCTCCTCAAACTTCATATCCTCCTTCTCCTCACCATCTTCTATGGTTTCTTGGGACCTCTTGAAATCCAAATCCTCCTCAAGGTACTTGACATCCAAAATAACCTCAATATGTCGCTATCCTAGAATATAGATCTCACAAGCCTTCGATGACTCATTTTATCCCACAAACATACCCTTCCTCCCAAAAGGTTCCAACTTCATCCTCTTCTTCACAAGAACATGGATGTAAACCAGAAAACCAAAGAACCTAAAATTCCCTATCTTTATTCTCACTCGTGTGGATGCCTCGTCATGGGTCTTGTCCTCCAAGATCCTATGAGAACTCTTGTTCTGAACATATATTGTCTTATTGCACCCCTCTTCCCAAAGAAACATGGGTAGATCCTAGTCATGCATAATTTCCATGGAAGCCTCTACTATGGTCCAATTATTCCTTTCCACAACCCCATTCTTCTGTGGGTTGAAAGGCATTTTCATCTCCCTCTTTATCCTTGCATAAATCCCTAAACTCATTGGAGGTATACTTTCCCCCATTATCAGACCTCAAGACCTTGATCTTATTCTTTGTTTGATTCTCCACTAGATCCTTGAACTCCCTTAATCGACTGAAGACCTCATCCTTGGTCTTGATGAAGAATATCCATGTCCTCCTGGAATAATCATCAATGAAGGTTACAAAATACAAGTAACCACTCAAAGATAGAATTAACATCAATCCACACACATATGAATGTATTATGTCCAATATTGCCTCAAACCTACTGTCACTACTTGGAAAAACAACCTTGAAATCCTTGCAAATTGCACAACCCCTGCATTCTCTCTCTTTCTCTGCTCCAGACTCTAGAAGACATGTAACCATCATCCTCAATACTGGAAAATCCATGTAGTGATGGTGTCATAATATTTAGTGCCAAATCTCTCATAGACTATCACTGTTATGTACCAAGGCTTGTCCTAGCTATTAGTCAACTTATAAATTCTACCATCATGAGCACCAATGACCTCTTCTAAGTCAAAGATCGATCCCCTTGGCTAAGCAAGAACCTCTCCATCTATGAATGCCACTGCATACCCTCTATACTCCATATTTGAGATAGAAAATAGATTCTTCTTCAATCCCAGTACATACAACACATCACTCATCCTTAGAGCCTTCCCAAACTCCAGCTAAAATGAAGATGTCCCAACTCCCTTGACTTCATACTTGGCATTATCACCAAGCTCTACCAACAATCATGATTTCTCCTCTGACTAATTGGTGAGTGACTCATGTTATCATGTCATATGATGAGAAACTCCATTATCCACTAACCAAGTCCCACAACCAGAGATGGTACAAGATACGATGGAGACCAATAGTGGCTCCCTCCGAGGCCTGTCTACAACCTTGTCCACCATGGTGTTCAACCAAGATCACAAATCTACTACTGTAATAATAAATTTGTTGTCACAAATCTGCATCAACAAAAATTTGCAGCCATACATCTGTCTCAAGAGTTGATTCCCTCTCTCTCTAGAACCTACATTCTAATACCATGTCAATTTTTCATGTGCAATTCAATGCATTCAATTTTAGATATGAAAATTACTTCCAAGTTACTTCAAAAAGTAAAACCTAGGGTTGTTATCACTGCATAATTTTACACTGAAATTATGATCGAAAATTACAATGGGAACATACAGATTAGAGAGAAACCATGCATGCACAAGAGACACAATTTTCAATTCTGTAAACTTTTCAGACTTAAAATTTCTTAGGGAAAACCAGCCCTCTTAGAAAATCACAAATTCAACAAATCTGAGGACAAAAATAGTCCTCTCAAAAATTACAAAATCAAAAAATTTCCAAAAATTTCTTCCAACTTGCAAACCTAGATCAAAACCCTAGTTGTACAGGTACTGACGTGTGTAGCATGTTGTATGACCACTTCCCTCTTCCTAGAAAAATTGCATGTGCGGCCTACATGTATGGCTCACACACGCGTCCTTCTCTCTCCTATCGAAATATGTACAAACCTGTACAATATGCATGTGTGGTATGACTTGTAGAACCCACACATGTGGCCTAATTTATTTCCATATATTGTCACATGTGCAACTATCCTCCTTGTCCTCCTCACACATGAAGATTCCTTCACATGTGTGGCCTCCTCCCCTTGAAAAAAATTAGAAAATCAGAAAGTCTAGAAACCCTACGATAGATTCGCCAAAGTGAAGAATTTCCCTTGCTGCAATTTTTCCTCCCAATCTCCTTGGTAAGAGTTCTTACTCACTCATGCCAACTCCATGATGTCACAATGAGATATAAGGTGCCTCCTCACATTAAATCTCATTTTATAGGAGTCTAATGAGTGAGTTTAGGAACCCCTTCTAAACTCAAAATTAAATTAGAATTGTTTAATCACCCATGTGGGGGTGAAAACCCAACATGTGGGTGTGAATCCCCAACACCAATCCAAAGGGGTTTTAACCAGAAAAAAAAATGCAATGTTAGTGCCAATGAATATTCTCATGTGCCCGACACCAAGGCCAATGTGAGAATACCTTCCCAAAGCTACAAAACATCAACATATTTTTCCCTTAAAATATTTTCCTTTCTCTTTTGTCTCAATTTGTGATCACACTTGTTTAGGATTTTATTATTTACCATTAAAGTTGATCCCTTATTGCTTTTTCTCTTTTCTTCCAGGTCATCTCTGCTATTATAAGGTCCATGGGAGCCCCATCCTAATCCATCAGGGACAAATGCATTTCATTTATCATTTAAGTATCATGAATATTATGATGTTCTTAATGCATACATTTTATTGAAACTTGGACAACCAATTTGTAATATTCTTTTAAAGACTCACAAATAGATATTTGTAGAGCTTGTAACTTTTGTGATTTCTAACTTTTATTAAAGAATGGGATATTGAGTATGTGTTTCCATTTCATCCTTGTGATATTAAATTCTTGAAATCATTTAAATTCCTGTGTTGGACCTTGAGTTATGTTTTGTCATATATATATATATATATATATATTTCTTTGAAGAATTCTTTCCCTACCTTTATGAATGGATTTGATGGAATGTGTATAGTTATTTTGTATATTTTAAATTCAATTCATTAGTATACTATGGTTTTACAATATGTGTGTGGTAAAGTGTTTTTCCCACCTAGTCCACTCTCAGGTGTTGATGGTTTGAATGATAAATCTATTATTTTGAATTGTTGAATATAGAAAATATAAGTGAGATAGAGGAGTACCACCTCTATAAAAATGAAGAGGGAATCTTGAAAATATCATAAGAATTCCCTATGAGGTTGAATATTTTCCTTTATAGGAAAAGAGACTAGCAAAGAGGTTGAACAAGTGGTTATATAAATTCTAATGGGTAAATCCCTAGGCCCAAATGGGATTACTACCGACTTCTCCCATCATTGCTGGTCTATTTTCAAAGAGGAACATTGGGGCCTTGTGGAGTAATATTGTTGCATCATGGGAGTTATTTCTTCCTTCAATGCCACTTTTATCACCTCTTCATTCCTAACGAAGAGAATACCTTGAACCCTAGGAACTTCCATCCTATTGAAGTATGCAACATCATTTACAACATCATCACCAAAGTGATTGCTTCCTACCTTAAACCCCTGATGCCCCTTCTTATATCACCAAGGAAATTTGGATATGTTGAGGGTAGGAAGATTTTGGATAATATTATCCTTTCCCATGAAGTGATTCACTCCCTAAAAACCACATGTTCTCCATACATACTTATTGGGTTCTTTCTCTCACCTCCTTAGCCTTTTTTTCCTATATTGGTAAATGGATCCCCATCTTCAACTTTTTCTCCTTCCTGGGGAATCAAACAGGGGGACCCCCTCCCACCCTTCCTTTTCATTTTGATGGAATCAAAGCTTGGTAGAATCCTTAATGTTGTTGTTCAATAGGGAGCACTAAAAGGTCCATGTTTTCATGGGATTAACCGTCCAAATTTACACAACCATTTTTTATATGATATGATGCTTATGGAGACACCATCTATTAGAGAAGCTAGAGAAGTTGAAAGGGTTTTGTACAACTTCATGGTAGCATTGTAATACATAAATCAATTAACAAAAATCACAAATTTTCTTATTCAATACCGCGGTCTTAGTCCAGTTCAACATTTCTATAATTATGGGCTTTAGAAAGAGCCCCCTTCCATCCAAATATCTGGGGTGTCGCTTGAAGAGAATGCTTCTAGAAATGTTTCTTGGGAGGAACTTCTAGACAAGATAGAAAGGAATCTCTCCTTGTGGAACTTTTGTTCTCTTAATATTCTTGGGCACTTGGTCCTCCTTAAGTCAATTTTACATGCTATTATCAGTCCTCAGTTTTGTCACTAAAAATCCACCTAAATAAATGTCATTTTGACCATATTTACCCTATTTTCACTCACATTTGTTCCATTTTGCTTATATTTTTTCCACCAAACACAATTAAAACCATAAAAAATGTATTTTAATTATTTTAATTTAATTTTTATTATTTAGCAATTTTTAAGTATTGGAAAGTCATGTTTTTCCATTTTTTACAGGAAGTAATTCGATTCGGTAATTGCTTGTTCGTCTAGATATTTGAAAATCGATTTGAAGAAAATGGGCGTGTGGATCATGATCTATGTCTTCATACTATGGATGTATTCCCATTGGATCGACAAAAATCCTCATGTACGTGCCCGATTAATGCACAGTCAATGCTACCTACACTCAGGAGGAAAATCATTTTGTCACAGCAAGCAAATCCACCGGTTTCAATAGTCCACAATTTGTCACAATTTTACCTTACACAGAGGTCAGATATGATGGAGATTAATGCTAAATTAGTCATTTTGTTAGCTCATTGTCTGTCAAATTATATGTATACTTTATGAAGATTAAGTTATCAACCGAGAGTCCATAAACTTAGAGATGCAAGAAAAATATATGCAGGATCAGAGCTTATCATATCCTATCTAAAAAACATTCAAAAATGAAATCTATGAAACATGGTGATCATTGGGGTGTCTTTCTGCATTGGGCCAAATAGTAGTAAGGCTTCTCCAAGGGCACTAATCCCAATCTTTCACCTACTCTATTGGTCAGGTGTTCAAGGTATTCGAAAGTGGAATTTCACTCATGAACTATGGCCTTCAGTGGAAGATCTAACCTTTGCAATGATCCACACAACATAAATCTAAAGAAAACTTAATGAAGATAAATGAAATCAAATCCAGAAATGAAACACACCACACTTCATCCATCATTGAATATTTCTTATTCAATATCCACCATGGTTGTAAATCAAGTTCTGTTCAAATTGAACTTTTCTACAATATTGTTGTGTTTGGTATATAGAGAATCCAATAAACGAATATTAAAAAGAGAAATGAAATCAAATGCAAACATAAAACACACCATATTTGCACAAAGAAAAAACTACCATGATCCATTTGGAGTGAGCTCAATTCTCTTAAGAACAAGGTAGAAAACTACTCCACAACATCATAAACTATATCAAATCATAAAACATAATGAAACTATAAACTTACAATCCATATGGAAGAAATTTTCAAGATGTTTTATTCACTCAATCATAAGTTGCGCATATGCTCCAAGATTCCTCCCCTTGGAATGGAGGAGGCACTCTTATTTATACATAATTTTCTTTGAGAATATGATAAGAAAATAATAAATTAAGATCCACATATCTTTCATGTGGTTACAACCATTTGATAATAATTAGCAAATAATATCTCTAAAAATATTCCCACAAATCTTTCTAAAATATTTGATAACAAATCTTCCATGATTCTTCTCCTTCTAAGATTTTTGAGTGATCTTCTCAAATCCTCATCAAATCAGTGATCTTCTCAAATCCTCATCAAATCATCAAGGGTTGAAGAGGAAATTATAATTTGAGGCTAAGTGGTAAAAATTGGCATTGTTAGAATATTTAAATATACCTCTAAACATCACAAAACTAACCCAACTTTCAAGGTTAAGTGAAAACATGTTATTTTTCTAATATTTAATCATAAATTCACTTAAAATACTAAACACTTAAAATACTAAAATAAATGCATTGGAAAATATCTTGAACCTAATCTCACATAAAGCATGAAAATGGACTTGATACAAGGTTACGTGAAGTGGTAAATGATTAAAATTCAACGAAAATGATGTGAAATAATGGCAAAAAGGATGGAAATTTGATGACTCAATAGAGGTATAGAAAGGGTATCTAGTAAAAATAGGGGTTTCTTTTATTAGGAATATGTATTGAGAAGGCGTTCAAAAAAACGAGTTTTGGAGGTATTTATCAATATCTAGTGAAATTAGGGGTATTCTTTATTATTCCATGAACGTAGGTGTTGTGTTACAGGTTCACCAGGTTAAGACCCCATGGTCTAAGGAAATGGTTCAAGGAAGGTCAGGGAAGGGATGACCTTTCATTTTCATTTGAGAGCCGAGGGTTTTCTCGACATTAGGAACATCACCAAGAGGAGGTAGAATTTTTGAAAGGTAAGATTTAAATGTTATTGTGTAAAAAATATTTATTAAGAAAACTAAAATTGAACCCCAAATTACTCGAGTACACGAGCATGGGCTTTTGGAGGTGTGAGGGGAAATCACTATTGTTCCCCAGCTTTTTTTTTTCATTTTTCTATTTCCAATAGATTCAAACAATTCACGGGGGGGGGGAATTAATCAATTTACAGGGTAACTTAAGTGTTTTATCCTCTCTTAAACATGAATTATGAGGAAGGTTAGAGGTGACATGCCCATGGACGAGATGTTTGAAGGAAAAAGGGTTGCAATCATAGACCAAATCTCACCATTGAGAAGCATTTCTCTAGCGGTTTAGAAATCTTGTTGGTGAGGAATAGAGAAAAGGAAAATGAATGATGTTTTAATCCATTTTTTTTTATCTTTTTTGTGTGAAAATAGAGAGATCATGTGATTTGACAATATATACATGCAAAAATTATTGTGGGGCCCATTTCCATATAAACAATGAAAAACCATTCCTATTAGATATAAGATCACATATTCCATTTTTTTTAAAACATAGCTATGATAATGATGCTAATTGGATATAATGATATCTAATTATTGTGTTAGTAGAGGACTCTAATAGAACATCAATAGCTAGTTCCTCCTATTTTAAAATTCAAAGAAACTAGAGTTAGAAAAAAATGCTTAACATGCATAGAACAAGCACTTGAATATCATGAACCATCATAACATTATATTCAATGGTAGTTGATTTTAGGGTTGTCTAATTTCTAAGACAGTAGTATAATTTTGATGATTTGCAATAATTTGGTGCTCATTTTTTTAAAAAATGAAGAAAATTAGAGTTAGAAAAACAATATTTTAGAAAGAATGTTTCACATGCTTACACCAATTAGCGAAACAATATTAAACATCTCACGAGTCTAAATATTCACTGAAATAACTACAATAATGACATCGATATCATTTATGAAACATCAGAAAATAATAAATTGAAACATCAAGGTTCTATGATTAAGCTTCTCAACTCACCCATTTCATAAAGGCATGCCTCACTTTGTTGTTTTGATTATGACTAATTATTCATTGAAAAAATCATGTTCTAACCTCTTCCATGCAAAAACACACATTCCAGAGATTACATAGCACAATTATGATGCTTAATATGTTTTGAAACCCCCAATGGTGCATGTACATCATTTTCACCTCCACCATGCCCAATAATATCTATAGTAGCTATAGAAGCTTATGGAATGCAATTCCAAGAGATGATGTATTTTTTATGCCCTTGAGACCAATTTTACTTTTGTCCCTATATGGATCTATATTGTGAGTTACAAGTTGTGATAAAATGATAATGATCACATATATTAATGATTCATTGATTTTGTTGGATTCATCTACATGGAGAAGTGTTAGTGATGCCATTCACCCATGAACTTAAACACGCTTGTTAGTGATGCCATTCACCCATGAACTTAAACACGCTATAGATGTTTTTCTGGAACGAAGAACAAAACTAGGGTTCTGTGTAGTGGGAGGTATTATAAAAATGCATTTGATAATCAAAGATGGAAATATATTTGTTGAATTTCCATGGACAATTTTATCACCTCTACCATTCCCCAACACGCCTACTAAATCTTAAGGAATATAACTATAATACACAACATGTTTTGTATCTGTTTGGAACCAACATTTCCCTTGTCCCCAAATGGATTCATGCCATGAGTTGAAACACATGATAAAATAAAAATGGGCCCATAGATCAATAATTAATTGGTTTGATTGGAATTTTCTACATGAAGTAGGACTAACATCATTCACCCACGAACTTCATCTCCCTAAAGATGTTTTACGGAATGAAGAAAAACAATAAGGATTTATGTAGTCGGAGGCTTTTGAAAAATTAATTTGATGGTCAAATATGGAAAATGATGCCATGAAATCACTTGAAAAATGTTTGTAACATTTTCTATTCCTATGTAAACCTACCAAATACTACCAAATACAATTTCAATGCTCAGTCTATGTTTTATGCCACTCGGACCAATGTTTCCTTTGTCCCTAAATAACTATGGGTTTCAAACTGCAATTCATGATAAAATGAAAATGGGCCCATGGATTAATGAGTAATTAGTTTTTTGAGACTCCTCTAAATCAAAATAACTAGGTGAATCATTCACCCACAAAATTCACCACCTTAAAGGTGTCTTCTCGAGCAAATAATAAAAATAGGGTTTTGTGTAGTGTGATTCATTGAAAGAATTCATTTGTTGGTAAAATATTTAAATGGATTTAACAAAATCACGTGGCATGTTTTCTCACAACCACCATGCTTAAACATACTTATTGGAGCTTGGGAATGAAATTTTGATGTTTGTTTTTCTTGTTATGTCCTAGGACCATTGTTTCCTTTTCTCTAGGACAACTCTAGGAATTAAATTTCATCTCATTATAAAATGAAAAAGGGCCCACAAGTCAATGGGTCATTTTTCTAGTTGTACTCATCTACATGGAGTAGGAATAGGGGCATCATTCACCCATAATATTCATTTCCATAAATGTGTTTTCTCAAATGAAGAAGAAAACTAGGGTTTTTCATAATGGGAAGCATTATAAAAGAACATTTGATGGTTAAACATGGAAATGGATTCATTGAAAGTGAATAAATAACATTTTCACCTCCACCATGCTGAAACACACCTACATAGTTTACATAAATCAATCTAATTCATGATGCATTTTACAATCCCTTGGAACCAATGTTGTTGGTGTCCTGGAATGGATTCAAGTTGCAACTTGTAGCCCATGATAAAATAAAAATGTGCTAATCTATTGGTGAGTCATAATCTGTGTTATATTCCCTATATGAAGAAAATATGGGGGGCTTTAGTTTCACATGAGCTTTACTACATTGATGGTGTTTTGTGGAAAAGGAAGAAAACTATGGTTTTACGTACTTTGAGGCTTTAGAAAAATGCATTTGATAGTAAAATTTTGAAATGAATGACTATAAACCATGTGGATAGAATTCCCCTTTGTCATACCAAAACACACATTTTAGAGATTACAGAATGAAATTCCATTGCATAGTTTATTTTTAAGCCATCAAAACCAATATTGTGTTCATTTGTAAATGGTTTTGGGTTATGGGTTGAAACTCATGATAAAATCAAAAGTGTTTGTGAGTTGACAAGTCATCAACTATGTTGGAATTATATACATGGATAAGTGCTAGGGGAGTAATTCAAAAACAAGATTAAATATTCTAATTATATTTTCTTGAATGAAGAAGAAAACTAGGATTTTGCTTGGTGGGAGGCATTGGAAAAATGCATTTGTTGATTAAACTTGAAAATGGATAACCCAAAATCATGTGAATAGAATGCTCATCTCCATCATGTCTAAAAACACCTATTAAATTTTATGGAAAGAAATTAAAAATGAAATTTTAGTCATGTGAGGGTCTTAGGTAACTAAGAGGTTATGAGCATCATGTAGTTGAGGTGTAAAGAAGAGAACAAATTGACATACTAATATGAAATATGTCCGAATATTCACGAATACTGAGAGGGGAGAGTGAATCGATATTGAGCATGTTTTACCACTTTTAATCAGAACATGTAATCATCAACTTATCAACACTTTATCACTTATGATTGCATTGAAAATAATATGAACAATACCATTCAACAATGCATAACATATAACCATAGATACATAGTACACAAGAGTTTTACGTGGCGACACAAATGGGAGAAAACCACAAAAATATTTCTTATATATCAGAAGAATACATTCATATGAAGCACCAACCTCCAAAATTCTCCAACACCAACTGGAAGGAGGCACCAACCCCCTAGTTTATAGGCTCCAACCCGAAGGAATATACAACTCACTAGATTCTCCAGCTCCAACTAGAAGGAGGCTCCAATCCCCTGATTTACATGATCCAACTTAAAGGAAGCTCCAACTCCTTGTATTCTCCAACACCAACTAAAAGGAGGCTCCAACCCCCTAATCTACAAGATACAACCTGAAGGAAGCTCCAACTCATTGTGTTCTTCGACTCTAATCGGAAGGATGCTACAACCCCCTTTATTTTTCCCTTCCTTCCTCCCTAAAATACAAATGGAGACTCAACCTATCATTGAAACTATCACTGATAATCAAACTCTCACTATCACTGATAATCAATCTGTAACTGTCATTGATAATCAACCTATCACTATTATTGATAATCAATCTGTCACTGTAACTGTCATTGATACCAATATATCATCATCATCAAAATAATATACATTCACATAAACCATATGCCAATATCACTAAGAACATCTCTCACAACATATTTCCAATAACACAAACATATGCCTCAAACCATGTGCCAAAGTTGTGCCTCAAGAAAGTACCATAACATCCATGAAAAACCATAAGCCATGTATCAAATATGTACCCCAAATCATATGCCAAAAATCACCAACATATGTCTCTAGCCATGTGTCAAATAATTTCCAAGATATGTCTCAAGTATATACCATAACATCAAGATATAACCCTAAAAAACACATTTAAAGACATATCTTTAATCATGTAACAACCTGGTGCATAAGATATTTTCTCATAATACCTTCCTCAACTTTAGCATCATCAAATTGGGTCCAATTAGAAACTGGGTCCACATAGAAACTGGGTCCACATGGGTCCACATATAAACCCCAACATCACTTCTTAAATTTTTCCCACACACCTATTTGAGACTAGTTTATGGATAAGTCACAAACCCTAGCTTCCAACAAGTATAACTTCGTACCTGTAATGAATAAACATTTGAAAATTGTACCCAGTCTTATTTGATATCTTCTCTGAAATTCCTCCATGTTTCTCTCCTTGATTTATCACTAAAAATGACATATAGAAAAAATGGAATACCTTCTTAAATTTTGTCCTATTCTGAAGAGCGAGATTGTACAACATGCCACACACTCAATATTTGATATATGATTATTAAAATAAAAAAAATAATACTACAGACTGTACAATTTCCAATTCAATTGGTCTCACAAAATAGGGATAAACTATGAATAAATTATGACTATTTTACCTGGAACACCTGTTTGAGACTAGTTATAGGAATAGTAAAAAACCTTACCTTCCACAGAATGTATCTACAAAAGTACAATTACCCAGAATATGAAATTATTACCTAAGGTACCTTGATATGTCTTCTCGACAACCACCAATTTTCACTATATGAATAATTCTATAAAAAATGTTATAGCAAAAATGGTAATATTGAAAAAAATACGTTAGAAAAAAAAAATACGTTAGAAGACATCATCACAAGACTTCATCTTCAATTGGAATTTCTCCCTTATTCACTTCATATTGCCTCTTCAATTTGTTTCAAAGATTCTTCTAAGAGATTAAAATATTGAATTATTAAAATGAGAGGTTCTTGATGTGTATTTATACTTTTCCAAGTACTTCCTTTACTTGACTTTGGGGATTTCATCTTTAAGAGGGAATAACTTCTCAATCATGAGGAACCATATGGTGTGCCACTTACCATTGTAAATGACATGATTAGGATTATCATTCTATGGAGGATTCCTATGAAATTACAATGTCCTTCATACTCATTTTCTGCAATCAACTTCAATATTAATGACTACACCTTTAGGGATTCTTAACCACTTAGCCATATTTCCAGGGCTTCTTGTAGTTTTATTCAAATCATCTTCCCATGAGGTCCATGCTTAAAGATACACCATAAGAGAACCACTTTGGAGACTTCTTCAAATACACCCATAACTTCTATAGGCTTCTAGACTTCTTCTAGACTTGACATCACCCATTACTTCTAGGGGATTCTATGGATTTTGGACTTATTCTAGGGTTTACATCAATGACAACCAACTTTCCAACAATATCCACCTTTTGAATTTATGGAAATAATCATACTCCCTCTGTGACCATTTCTCCCCATGTCTTCATGCACTTTGATTTTTCTCTCCCCCTTTGACATCAAGGGAAAAGGGTAATTCCCTCTGACAATATACCTTTTTTTAACAACCTCACTCCCCCTTTCCTCATTATTATGATATTTATCTCCTACTTTTGTTGTTTCTCTCTTCATTTGACATTAAGGGTAACTCCCTCTAAATATCTATCTCCCCCTATCATCTTCTACAAGATGTCTTGTTGATCAATCTGGGGCTTCTTGTATATTCTTGATTTCCTCTCTTCTAGTGCTCATTGTTCATTGATGCTTCCTGTTATTTTAATCTACTGACGTATATTAAAATCATTCATGTTTGAATTCAAGTCTTCATGGCATGAGTTGTCTTCACTGAGATAACATCAATGACATAATCATTCAATAATTTCACCTTGTCTTGTTTTTCCTCTCATGGATTTCCTTCCTATGACTAGTTGGTTCCAACTATCATAATGCTTCTTTTTTTATTCATATTATTTACTAAACATTCCTCTTGATGACGATGCCAACAGGTATTTCTACAATTCCTATTGAGCTCATTCTTTCATCTACTGTCATGTATATTCTTTGGTTCATGTCAAGTATTGTCTTCTAGACCTTCCACATATCTCATGAATTCATCCGTCTCCATATGTCACAAAATTGTCCATGAATCTTCTACTTAAATGCACATGATGCTGAATCATCTATCACTTTACTATTTTGAGATATTTTTTGAATCCACTATAGCTGATCACTGCATATTCTTTCTCCTCAAGTTGAATCAAATATGTCCATTAGTATTCTAATTTTTCAAATAAACATCTGCAAGTCTACAAGGGGATGTCTTCCAAAACCTGCTCCTTAACCAATCTGTCACCAAATATTCTACACTTTCCATTATGAATCTTCCTTCCCAAATTTTACAAAAACTTAAGACTTCCTAAAATATGGTTATCCAATCTATAATGGCTATTTCTTAGACTCCCCCTCTCTAATATTCACATTATTGGGAGTCTCCAAGCCGAATGGATTATAACACAATAATGATACTCTGCTACAGTATCATCATTATGAATCCCAACATATTCCTCTTTACTTGTAGATTCATCACAATATCACATCTCTCTAAATCATGTGAGTATGATCTCTGGGAGTTCTTCATTCACTTGTTCTTCTTTTTTTCCTTTCCTTCTCCAAATTTTCTCGTACCAAATATCATTGTTTTCTTTCATGGAAGGTTCCATCATGCTTATACAATCATGATCTATGTGTCCATAGTTGTGGAGTTTGTAAGATTCAATATTGTAGGGGGCCACATAAACATTTCTTGCCTGAACATTTCTTCCATACGCTCTGCAATCTACAACTTTATGTCCAAAGATATTACAAGTAAAAAAATAACCAGAAAAGAAACTTTGATACTTGGGAGTGAATCATATTCTTTGTGATGTAGCTCTTTTGAATTCATGCATTCGCTGATATTCTCGTATGTTGTTTCCTTCACAATGATTGAAGCTTATTTGATACCTAGAAGTAGAAGGTCTTCTTGGATATCCATCTCTTCTATATAATTATTCTTGAGTCTTCTCCATTTATGGAATGTTCTCCTTTTATGGATTTCATTTTTCCTTATTGGTAGGGCATCAATTGACTTCTGCATAACTCTTAGCCTTCTCTTCATTCTTCCTTTCCATCAGCCTATAACATTTCTCTTCAACTTTCCTTACTGGCTGTGTGGAGCTTCCTCTCGCTTCAACGTTCTTGTTGAGTTTGATAACTTCAACATTTAATGTGACAAATTCTTCTTCAACCTTCTCATAATTGTCTTTTTTATTCATCATATGGGTCTTCATTACTTCTTCCTTTCTCTTTACTTCTTCAAGTTGAGTTTTAAAGGAGATGATTTCTTCTTGAAGTATTCTTTCTTGTAGACTAAATTCTTCTTCAATTTTTCTTAAGTCCTCATATGTTTCCTTAAGATGACTTGTCAAAATTTCTTCTCTCTTCTCTGCTTCTTTTATTAGTGATACTATTTCAGCTTCCAAATACTTCTTTTCTTCCAACTAATTTTTGAGTGTTTCTTCAATCACTTTGACTTCTTCCAACTGGATCTTTATATTTATAATAATTTGTTGGACATATTCAAAGTTTTTTCTCGGATTATGAGAACCCTCCTATAGATTGATTAATTATTCCTCGAGGGACTTTGTTTTCTTCCTTTCTATTTTTACCTCATTTAAGGAATTGATTAGTTCTTCTTCAATATCTACTTCACCTTCTTCTTCTTCTTCTGAATCTATATAATGTGACAAGATTCTTTCTTCTTGTTCTATCTCATCATCTTCTTTAACTTGATCAAAATGTTTTTTCTCTGTGATAAGGGGAGATTCATTAAAGTAGAGATTATGTAAATTATCCCAAATATATTTGGATGATGAACACTATCCCACTTTGAATTTTACCGAACCAGGTAATCCATCAAAGACATAATCCATTGTTTTTTTGTTGCTCCTTTTTAATTCCTTCTTGGCTGCAGTATTTGGAGGTTTCTTTGAACCAATGTATCCTATAACAACTAAGTGCCAAACATCAATTCCATGTTCTTGTAAAACTACTCTCATCCTATGGATCTATATATCATAGTCCTAACCATCAAACATTGTTGTTCCATTATCAGTGCACTCCATGATCTACCTTTTAGTGGTTAGACTATTTCTGAAGGACCTAATCTAAAACAATTTTTTGGAATATTCACCAATACTAAGAGGGGGGTGAATCAATACTGAGCAATTTTTACCTTTTTTAATCAGAATAGGTAATCATCAATCTATCAACAATTTATCACTTATGATTGCATTCAAAATATTATTAACAATACCATTCAACAATGCATAACATATAACCACAAATACACAATACATATGAATTTTAAGTGGAAACCCAAATGGGAAAAAACCATAGAATTCTTTATTATATATCAGAAGAATAAATTCATAGGAAGCACCAACTTCCAAATTTATCAAACACCAACTGGCAGGAGGCACCAAACCCCTAGTTTACAGGATCCAAATTGAAGGAAGCTACAACTCCCTAGATTCTATAGCTCCAACCGGAAGGAGGCTCCAACCCCTTCTTTATAGGATCCAACTTGAAGGAATCTCCAACTCCTTGTATTCTCTAGCTCCAATCGGAAGGAGGATACAACCCCCCTTCCTCCTTCATTGTCACTGTTAATAAACATGTCACTTTCACTGATAATCAACCTGTCATTGTCACTGGTACTGATACTTTATCATCATCAAAACTAGATCCATTCACATAAACCACATTCCAATATCACCAATAAAATATTTGATAACATATGCCCAACATCACCAAGATATGCCTCAAACCATGTTCAAAGATAGCCTCGAGAAAGCACCATAAAATCCATGATAAATTATCAACCATGTGTCAAAGATATACCTCAAATCATATTCCAAAAATCACCAACATATTTCTCTATTCATTTGTCAAAGACTCCAATATATTCATCAAGAATACACCATGAGATCAAGATATAACCTTCGAAAACACATATAAAGACAAACCTTTAATCATGTAACAACCTGGTGCAATATATCTCTTATAATCATACCTTTCTCAACTTCAGCATCATAAAATTGGGTCCACTTATAAACTGGGTCCACATAGAAACTAGGTCCACATGGGTCCACATATAAACCCCAACATCTCTTCTTAAATTTATCTTGAACGCATGTTTGAGACTAGTATCTAGATTAGTCACAAACTCAAAATTATAACAAGTATAACTTCGAACTTGTAATGAATAAAGGTTTGAAACTTATAACCAATATTCTTTGATATGGTCTCTAAAATTCCTCCAAGTTTCTTTCCTTGATTCGTCGCTAAAAATTATATATAGGAAAAATGGTAGAACTTCCTGGATTTTGGTCTCTTCTGGAGAAAAAACTTGTACAACATGCCACATGCTCAATATTTGATATCTAATTCTTAAAATCACACAAAAAATACTAAAGACTGTACGCTTTCCAATGAAATTATTTTCAAATAATTCAGATCATCTATGAAGAATTTATGTCCAATGAAATTATTTTCAAATAATTCAGATCATCTATGAAGAATTTATGATTGTTTTACCAGAAACACGTGTTTGAGACTAGTTACAAGACTAGTAAAAAATCCTATCTTCCACAAAGTGTATCTCAAAAATTACAATGAGCCATAAGATGAAATTAGTACCATAGGTATCCTGATACATATTATAAATATCCTCCACATTTCTCTATTTGATTAATTGTACAAAAAAATTTAGTGAAAATGGCAAGTTTACCTTTATAAAAAATACCATAGAATACATCATCAGAAGACTTCATTTTCCTTTGGAATTTCTCCCTCCTTCACTTCATCTTCCCTCTGAAATTCACTGCCAAGATTGTGCTAAGAGATCAAAAGATTGAATGATGAAAATTAGAGGTTCCTGATGTGTATTTATACTTTTACAAGTACCTCCTTTACTTGACTTTAGGGCCAACTTGTAACTTCTTTGACCATACTTCGAGGATTTCATCTTTAAGAGGACATAACTTCTCAACCGTGAGGAACCACATGGTGTGCCACCAACCATTGGAAATGTCATGATGAGGAATATAAATCTATGTAGTTTTTGTATGAAATTAGAATGTCCTTCATACATGTTTTCTCCAATCAACTTTGGGCTTCATGACCACACCTTCAAGGATTCTTAACCACTTAGCCATATTTCCAGAGATTCCTTTAGACTTCTTCAAAGCATCTTCCCATGAGGGACATGCTTAAATATACACCATAAGTGGACCACTTTGGAGGCTTATTCAAATACAACCATAACTTATAGAGGCTTCTAGACTTCTTCCAGGTTTGACATCACCCATTACTTCTAGGGATTCTAGGGATTTTGAAATTCTTCTAGGGTTGAAATCAATGAAAACCAAATTTTGAACAATCTCCCCCTTTTTCAATGATGGAAACACTCATACTCCCTCTTTGACCATTTTTTACCTTGTCTTCATGCACTCTAATTTTTCTCTTCCCCTTTGACATCAATTTCAAAGGGTAATTCCCTATGACAGTATACCTTCTTTTAACAATATCTCTCCCGTTGTCTTCATGATTCTGATCTTTCTCTACTTCTTTTGCTGTTTCTTTCTTCCTTTGAAATTAAGGGTAACTCCTTCTAATGAGTTCTCTCCCCTTATGTTGTTCTGCAAGATGTCATGTAGATCAATGTGGGGATTCTTGTATATGTTTTCTTTCCTCTCTTTTGGTGCTCATTCTCCATTGGTTCTTACTATTATTGTAATCCACTGACGTATATTAAAAGTATTCACGTTTGACTTCAAGTATTTATGGATTGACTTGTCTTCATTGAACTGACAACAATGACATAATCATTCAATAAATTTTCCTTTTCTTTTTGTGCCTCTCATGGCTTACCTTGTTGTGACTAGTTCATTCCACCTATTAGTATGCTTCTTTTCTGAGCCATATGCTTTACTAAACATTCCTCTTGATGAAAATTGCAACAAGTCTTTCTGCAATTCCTCTTGGGATCATGCTTTTATCCACTGTCATGTATATTCTCTGGTTCATGTCAATTATTTTCTTCTACATCTACCACATATCTCATGAATTCATATGTCTCAATATGTCACAAAATTGTCAATGACTCTGCTACTCAACTACACACAATGTTGACCCATATGTCACTTTACTATTTTGAGAGATTCTTCTAATCTATTGCAACTGATCACTACATATTATTTCTCATCAAGCTAAATCAAATCTGTCCACTAGTATGTTCTTTGTTGAAATAAAAATAGGCAAGTCTACATGGGGATGTGTTCCAAAAACTACTCCTTAACCAATCTATCATGAGATATTATACTCTTCTACCATCAAACCATTATGAAGCTTCCTTCCCAAATTCTACAAACACTTTAGACTACACGAGCAATAGTTCTGCAATCTGTAATGGCTATTGCTTAGACTCCCCCTCTTCAATATTCACATTATTGAGAGTCACATAGATTCTACAATCACGATCTATGTGTCCATAGTTGTGGCATTTTTAACATTCAATATTATAGGGGACCACATAAACATTTCTTTCTTGAACATTTCTTCCATAGGCTCTGCAATCTACAACTTTATGTCTAAAGTTATTATAAGTAAAACAATAACCATAAAATAAACATTTATACCTTGGAATGAATGATATTCTTTGTGATGTATTCCTTCTTAATTCATCCATTAGCTAATATTCTCTTATTTCTCTTCCTTCACAATGATTGAATCTTCTTTGATATCGATAAGTAGAAGGTATTCTTGGATATCCATCTCTTCTATACTCTTCTTATTGATTCTTCTCCATTTTTGGAATGTTATCCTTTGAGGGATTGCATTATTCCTTCTTGATATGGCCTATGATGACTTCTACATAACTCTTATCCTTCTCTTTATTCTTTCTTTCCAACAAATTGTAACATTTCTCTTCAAATTTCTTTACTGGCAGTGTGGAGCTTCATCTCTCTTCAAAATTCTTGTTGATATTGAAAACTTCAACACTTAATGTGAGAACATCTTCTTCAAGATTCTCATCTGGGTCTTCATTACTTCTTCCTTTCTCTTTGTTTCTTCAAGTCTTCTTTCTTGTTGACTAAATTCTTCTTCAATTTTGATTAAGTCCTCATATCTTTCCTTAAGATGACTTGTCAAAATTTATTCTCTCTTTATCCTTCCTTTCTTAGTGATACTATTTTGGCTTCCAAATACCTATTTTCTTCCAGTTGATTTTTGAGTGTTTCTTCAATCACTTTGGCTTCTTCCAACTGGATATTTACATTTATAATAATTTGTTGGACTTGTTTAGAGTTTTCATTCAGAATATGAGAACCCTCCTTTAGCTTGATCAATTCTTCCTTGATAAAGAGAACCCTCCTTTAGCTTGATCAATTCTTCCTTGATAAACTTGTTTTTCTTCTTTTATCTTTTGACCTAATTTAAGTCATTGATTAGTTATGCTTCAATATCTATGTCACCTTATTCTTATTCTTCTAAATCTTTCTGACATGATGAGATTATTTCTTCTTGTTATATCTCAACATCTTATTTATCTTGATCAACATGTTTTGACTATGTGATAAAATAAGATTCATTAAAGTAGATATCGTGTAGCTTATCTCAAAGCTCTTTGTTTAATGAACATTGTCCCACTTTGACTTTTATCGAATGAGGTAATCATCTAGGATAACATTCATTTCTATTTGTTTTTCCTTTTTTATTCCTTCTTGTCTAGAGTCTTCAGAGGTTTCTTTGAAGCGGTGTATCATGTAACAAATGAGTGCCAAACACCAATTCTACGTGCTTGTAAAACTACTCTCATACTATGGCTCCACATCTCATAGGCCTTACCATAAAACATTGGTGTGCCATTATCAATGAACTATCTGATCTACCTTCCAGTGGTTAGATTGTTTCTGAATGACCATCTCTAAAACAATTGTTGGAATATTCACCAATATTCAGAGGCAGGTGAATCAATATTGAGCACTTCTAACCACTTTTAATCAAAACATGTAATTTTAAACTTATAAAAAATAATGACTTATGATTTCATTCAAAACATTATTAACAATACCATTCAACAATGCATAACATATAACCACAGATTCACAATACACAAGAATTTTACATGGAAACACAAATGGGATAAAACCATGAAATGTTTTCTATTATATTAGAAGAATACATTCATAAGAAGAACCAACTTCCAAAATTCTCCATCACCAACTAGAAGGAGGCTCCAACCCCCTAGTTTGTCAGCTCCAACCTTAAGGAATCTACAACTCCCTATATTATCGAGCTCCAACTAGAACTAAGCTCCAACCCCCTAATTTACAGGCTCCAACTTTAAGGAAGCTCCAACTCCCTATATTCTCTAGCTCCAATCAGAAGGAGGCTACAACCCCCTTTCCTTTCCCCTTCCATCTTGTCTGAAATATAAATGGAGAATCAACCTATCACTGAAACGCTCACTGAAAATTAACCAGTTACTGTCATTGATAATCAACCTGTCATTGTCACTCATAATCAACCTATCATTGTCAATGATAATCAAACTGTCACTGTAATTGTCACTGATACTGATACATCATCATTATAAAAACTAGATCTATTCACATAAAATATATTCCAATATCACCAAGATAATATCTCATAACATATTTCCAAAATCATTGTTACACATCAAAATGTCACATTTACATTTTGCACCCTAAGTGTCACAAGTCTTGCAAAGTGTCACAAAGTGAAGTAAGCACCTTAGTAAGTGTCATATGCACATTCCCAAGTTTCTCATTCACTTTGTGAGGTTTATCCACCCATTGAAACCATTAAAAATATTTTTCATGACCCCTAAGTCATATGGGAGGAGGAAAACCATCACTTCTAGGTCAAAACACACTTTTTCCTTAGAAAATTCGACCCTTTTTTGAGCATTTATGAAGGGTAGCTCCCCAATTTCCATATTGGTGGTGCACAAATTGTTCCCCTTATACCACTATATGGGAGCTCCATTTATAGGGTGGAACCTTGTCTCTCACTAGGGGGGAGTGCCATTCTTTTTGAGAGAAATGGGGTATCTCCCTTGCCTTAATCTATGGGCCAAATCCTTCAGATTGGGTTAGTTGTGTTCAAACCTCATGCTTGGGATTCAATTTAGGATATAATACAAGCCTCAAGGATCCATATCCTCAAGAATATCCCTCATTTTATCATGGTAGTTGTGCCTCTCAAGCCTATATATTGAGGGATTTTCATTTTATCATGGTAGTTGTGCCTCTCAAGCCTATATATTGAGGGATTTTCAAGGTGAAAAGGAGGAAGATTTCAGGTATCAAACCTCTAATCTTGGTAGATTTGTGGAAGTGTTGGAAAAGGAAATATTAGAGATGTTGCATCATCATCCATGTTTTTTAAGTACTCTCTTTGGGTTCTCATTTGAATATACTTGGCCTATTTCCTTCTGGCTTGTGTATTCTAGCATGTGCTTGTCTATTGTTCCTTCAATATTTGTAGATGAATTTGCTTTACCTAATCCACTAGAGTAGGAGATCTGTGTTTCTCTTTTCTTCCTATTGTAGGTATCAAGTTGAGCCATGGAGTTTGGATATCAAGCTTGGATTGGAAGCAACAAGGACAAACTTTGAAACAAGGTGCATCACACCCCTTATCCCGCTCTGTTTTTGATTGGTTAAACTGAATTCAAAGGAATGTTACTGTACAATTGTAGTGTTTATATCTTGGTATAGGGGTGTATAATCCAAGGAAGGTTTCACCTATCCGCAAGAGAAACATTATGTAATAGAAATTTGCGAATCCACTGGGGAAGGACTTTTACTAGTATTTCCTTAGATCATCTGAATCCTTTTCCTACCTTTACATATTTTTTGTTGCTTGATTCTAATCTACTTCCCATTCCCTATTTTTCACTAAAGATATCACAGAGTCATTGACTGGATTTTCTGATATTTTAACCTTTTTGAGCATTTTTTTGAACTTTTCATAAGGGTGGTACTCCTTTGTCGTTCATACTAGGGTGCCAATTACCTCACTCACGCCCCCCAACAGCCTTCCAGAGGGAAACATTAGTCAATGAACCCCCCCTAGAGCCTCCTACATAGATCCATTCACCTAACTGGCACCCTGTCTCCTTGAGAATAAAAGTGCCACTC
>CBVK0101103047.1:0-12180 GCA_900067695.1 Picea abies | reverse complement strand
TCCCAGTCCGACACACTTTACGACCTAATCCCTAACACTCCTCATCTGTGGAACCATCCATCAAGACCTGCTCTGAAACCCAGTTCTGTTACAAATGCCAACACTAATTCTTGTCCTACTCAAACCTATGAGGTGAATACGGTCCAATCCACTTCATCTCAAAAACTAGGAGGTATTAAGAAAAACAAGGGTAAATCAAAGAAACCTTCTAACGAGCAGGATGATCCTAAGTCTGTTGATACTCAACTGACAAGGAAGCCTAAATATCCTTGTATGATTTGTGAGGAAAAACACTACATGAAATATTTTCCTCATCATTAGGCTATCGCTAAATACATGAAGGGTACCTCCCAACCAGTTCAGCAAAAACATCTGGTTGTGTAAAATCCTTCCCCCCAGCAAGGGGGAAATGCAGGTCATTCCCACCATGGGGGTTCTTCCACAAGAACCTATAAGGTGTACATTTTTAATATAGTTAATGTCATGAACCGAAAAAATACCTATGACACTCCTCCAGGTGATTATCCTAAAGGAAAGGCTGTGGATCAAACCTCCAGTTCCACTCCCCCTCCATCATCCAATCCTCTTTAGATTGATAACATGGTTTCTTACAGAACGTTGTGTCCACTTTAGAGTGTAATTCGAAAAGTGACATTTAATTCTAATTCCCATGCTTCCCCAAAATAAAACATCGTTGAATATTTGGTGCAATCACCTTGTGCTATGTTAGCCCTCAAAGTTCTACAACATTGTCTAATTCAACGTAGAACACCGTTGTTAGCCATTGTAGCCATGGATCCCCAATATTCAAACCCAATTATGTTTAATATGGATTATTTTAAGGAGAGGGTATCCCATCACTTAACATTTCAAATTCAAGTTTTGGTTGGTGGAAAAAACATCCATCATGTTGTTTTGGATGAGGGGGGCTCTACCTGTGTCATGTCTTTGCCTTTCTAGAGAGCCCTTGGTTTTCCTACACTAACTTATTCCCCTACCACCTTGAAAGCATTTGATGGACGTGGTTTTCAAAATCATGGACTCTTGCAATATTTCACTGTGAGGTTGAAGGGTAAGATAGTTCCAGTTAATATCAAAGTGGTAGATGTGTCACTGGATTATAATTTGTTACTTGGTTGTAGTTGGTTCTATGCGATGACCGTCATCTCATATTTTTTGTTTCATATCTTATAATTACCCCATCAAGGTAATATTATCATTGTTGACCAACTTGAGTATAAAACTCCAGATCTGCACAACGTTTTAGCGAATAATGTCCCTTTTCTAGGACATAATGGTTTTGAGAGTGTAGGTGTAGGTATTCTTAATGATTCCTTTCGCATGGAGAATTTTCATTTTCCTGTTCCTCCCACTGAACAAGTTTCCATGTTAAACATGATTTCAACTCAGGTGCGATAAGCCTTAGAATTATTTGATCCTTTGGTATTTCTTGGTCTTGATGAGCATAGTTCATCATCTATGCCAAGCTCATTAAACAACTAAACATACCCACCTCCATCCGAATCAAGTATCACTCTGAATCGAGTACTTGAACCTTCTTTTCCTTCGCCTAGTGAAACTTTTCCCATTAGTAACCAAACAACTAAATGAGGAAAGAAGAAGTGTCTCCAAAGGAAATGACGTTTGGGGGGTAGGTCTCTAGCCTCTCGACATCATGCTGGAGCAAAACAGCTAGTTTCTATCATGCAAGTTTGGGGAAAACTACCTCTAGAGAAACATGCTACTAGGAGTGATCCTCATTTGAGCATCATTCCCATCATAACATAGTAGTATTTTCTAGAATGAGCTTAGTATTTGTTCTTTCTCATGCTCATAAAAACATGAGAATAGGTTATTGAGCTCAATATTTTTTCTTTCCCGTGCTCATTAAAACATGAGAAGAAAGTAATGAGTACACATTTATCTCTTTTTTAGACTCGTAAAAGATATATGAAAAGGAACTCTTTGGATTTTCCTTTAAGCTCTTTTCAAACTTTGTAAACATGAAAATATTGTTGATTGATCTTACCTCCTTTCACACTCGTTGAAAGGTTTGAAAGGGTGTATTTTGAGTGGTATTTTATCTCTTTTTCAACCTCACGAGACTAATTACAAAAAGGAACACTCTAATCAAGCATTATTATAAGAGTTTTCCCCTATATTGTTTTACACTTTTTTCGGTCTTGGGAGACTAAATTTACGAAAAATTCACTCTTGGAGTTAGCTTTAAGTTCTTTCTAGAATCTCTAAACATGAAAAACCATCAAGTTTACCTTCTTCGATATCATAAAACTATGCATCGAAGGACCTATGTGAGTCCAATCTCCAGGACCCACATGGGACCGAACCCCTCCTTCTTTAGGTACATTAAACATATGGTGAGGGACTCATCTGAAGGATGATCTATAGCAAGCATATGTTATCCTCCTCAATCTGATTAAAAAATAAATAGGTACTCATCTATCTGGATGGGGGGGAAATTGAAATAAGTGGGTCAATGTTTTGGAATCCTTTATGGCAGTTGTTGTCACCATTGAGCATGGCACTTGTTTGTGTCTCATATTATAGTTGGGTAATACGCTTGTCTCTAAGTCATAACAATTCCATGTGTCATCATACTTTTTCATCCCAGTTTAATATTGATCTTATTTCCGTCACATTACTCTCTTGGTACTCATTGAGTCAATGATACCAAGTCAAATGTCGTGCCTGATCATGTTCAAGGGATGTTTCACTTCAAACCATTCATCTGTAGTACTACCAATTTCCATTTCCTATGTCAATCCATACTCATTCGATCCACCATATTACATCACTTTCATGTTTCAATTTCATGTCTATGATGTGGGATACATCAATGCCCTCCTTCAATGAGTCTATTCCTGTTGACTTTAGCACATTATACAAGAATTAGACTTCGAAACCAATTAGTACCTTGGGACCTACATGCTTCAATGGCATGCCTCCTCACTTTTGAAAGTAGTTTTATATGATTGATCTCTGATCGGATGATTCCATGAATGTTCAAAATCAACTCATTTATTCACATTCGCTAGAATGTACTAGGGTACCTTGGGATCAACTCATTTATTCACATTCGCTAGAATGTACTAGGGTACCTTGGGAATAATTTACATAATTGGTGATTTCCCTTGCACCTGTTAACGACTTACCTCAATGGCTGGTAATCAAGTGGTTTCTATCATGTTTGACATCAAATCATCTATTCACATGGTTATATTCATATTGCATTAGGATTGGGATGAAGACCCTAGGTTTGGCACTCACTCTGTTATGTGTTTTTCCCAGGCTGCGATGGAGATGATTCAAGAATGATAATATATTTACTATCACATAGATCCACATTGTATTGGTTTTTGGATATTTTTTGTCATCTCATAGATCCACTGTGTATTTTTCATGACTAGGATCAATTCATGTCATGGAGGTATGTATTCACATTGTATATTTGGTGGTCATATCCTTAGTCAGTATTCTCATGGATCTACAATTTATTGGTCGATGGTCGTGCTTTGAGTCATGTCACATTCCAAGCATAGGTATGCCTTCCTTGGAAATGGAATAGATATTAATATTATTTGATGATTGTTTGCAGCTTCTGTCGGGTTCTCCCACTCCAACACCCTTGCATTGAATAATTTTTAAAGTGTTTTTGCGATAAATTTATCTTCCGACCTCACACTTTAAGGTGCATTTGTTACACATCAAAATGTAACATTTTTTTTTCGCACCCTAAGTGTCTCAACTGTCACAAAGTGATGTACTCACCTCGATAAGGTATGCATGTTCCCAAGTGTCACATTCACTTTGTGATGTGTCATGAAACCATTATAACATTTTTTCATGAAACCTAAGTCACATGGGAGGAGGAAAACCATCATTTCTAGGTCAAAACACACTTTTCCTTGGAAAATTTGACCCTTTTTTGAGCATTTATGAAGAGTGGTGACCCCCTTTCCATACTATGGGTGCACACATGGAACCCCCTCTACCATTATAGGGGAGATACATTTCTAGGGTGGCACCTTGTCTATCAATAGGGGAGAGCATGATTCTTGTTGAAAGAAAGGGGGATCTCCCCCACCTTAATCTATGGGCCAACTCCTTCAAATTGGGTTATTTTTTTTCAACCCTCATGCATGGGATTCACTTTAGGATCTGATCAATTCTTCAAGGAGCCATATCCTCAACCATATCCCTCATTTTCTCATAGTAGTTTTTTCTCTCAAGCCTATATATTAAGGGATTTCCAAGGTGAAAAGGAGGAATATTTTAGGTATCAAACCTCTGATCTTGGTATATTTGTGAAAGGGCTAGATGAGGAGAGTTTGGAGAGGCTCTAACATCATCCATGTTTTGTAAGTATTCTCTTTGGGTTCTTATTTAAATATACTTGTCCTATTTCCTTCAAGCTTGTGTATTCTTGCATATGCTTGTCTACTATCCCTTCAATATTTGTAGATCAATTTGATTTACCTAATCCACTAGATTAGGAGATATTTGTTTCTCTTTGTTTCCCATTGCAGGTATCAAGTTGCACAAGGGAGTTTGGAGATCAAGCTCATATTGGAAGAAACAAGGAAAAACTTTGAATCAAGGTGCATCACACCCCTTCAACCTCTCTCTTTCTGTTTGGCTAAACTAAATTTAGAGGAATGTTAGTGTCCACCTATAGTGTTTCTGTATTCATATAGGGGTCTATAATCCAAGGGAGGTTTCACCTTTCCTCATGGGAAAAATTCTGTAACAATCACCAAGTTATTCCTCAAACCATGTGCCAAAGATATGCCTCAAACAAGTGCCATAAGATCCATGATAAACCATAAACCATGTATCAAATATATACCTAAAATAATATGCCCAAAATCACCAACATATGTCTCTATCCATATGTCAAATACTCTCCCAAATATGCCTCAATCATATACCATGACATCAAGATATAACCCTAAAAAACACATATAAAGACATACCTCTAATCATGTAACAACCTGGTGCATACGGACTATGCTCATCATACCTTCCTCAAATTTAGCATCATCAAATTGGGTCCACTTAGAAATTAGGTCCACATATAAATTGGGTACACACGGGTTCACATATAAATATCAACATCACTTCTTAAATTTATCTCGAACACCTGTTTGAGACTAGTTTATGGATTAGTCACAAACTCTAACTTGCAACACGTATAACTTTGTACCTTTAATAAATAAAGGTATAAAACTTGTATCTAATATTCATTGAAATCTTCTCTAAAATTTCTCCAAGTTTCTCTCCTTGATTCTTCACTAAAACGAAGATATAGAAACAATGGAAGACCTTCCTTAATTTTGTCCTATTTTGGAGAGCGATCTTGTACAAAATTCCACATGCTCAATATTTGATATCTAATTCATAAAATAACACATAGAATACTACAAACTATACCCTTACGAATTCAATTGGTCTCACAAAATTTTGACAATTTATGAAGAAGTTATGATTGTTTTACCTAGAACACATGTTTGAGACTAGTTATAGGACTAGTAGAAAACCTTATCTTACACAAAGTGTATCTCCAAAAGTACAATGACTCAGAAGTTAAAATTTGTACCACATGTACCCTGATATGTGTTCTTAACATCCTCCATGTTTCCCTACCAAATATTTATAGTGAAAATAGTAATATCACATTTAAAATACATACCTTATAACACATCATCACAAGACTCCATTTTCCCTTGGAATTTCACCCTTCTTCACTTCATCTTCCCTATGAAATTCGCTTCCAATATTATTCTAAGATATCGAAATATTGAATGATGAAAATAATAGGTTATTTATGTGTATTTATATTTTTCCAAGTACTTCCTTTACTTGACTTTAGGGCCAACTTGTAACCACTTTGACCATACTTTGGGGCTTTGATCTTTAAGAGGACATAACTTCTCAACCGTGAGGAAACACATGGCATGCCACCTACCATTGGAAACACAATGATGAGGACTATCAATTTATGGAGGTTTTATATGCAATTACAATGTTCTTCATACTCATTTTCTCCAATAAAATTCGGGATTCATGACCACACCTTTGGGGCTTCTTAACCACTTAGCCATATTTCTAGGTATTTTTGTAGACTTATTCAAATCATCTTCCCGTGAGAGCCATGCTTAAAGCTACGCCATAAGGGGACCACTTTGGATACTTATTCAAATACACCTATCACTTCTATAGGATTCTATACTTATTTTAGGGTTGACATCACTCATTGCGTCTAGGGGATTATGGGGATTCTAGACTTCTTATAGGGTTGACATCAATGGAAACCAACTTTAAAACAATATCCCCTTTTAGCATTGATCAAAAAACTCATACTCCCTATATTACCGTTACTCCCCCTATCTTCATGTGCTCTAATTTTTCTCTGCCCCTTTGACATCAATGGAAAAGGGTAATTCCCTCTGAAATTATACCTTATTTTAATAATCTCACTCCCCATGTCTTCATGCCTCTAATATTTCTCTCTTGTTTTTTTATTTCTCTCTTACTTTGAAATTAAGGGTAACTCCCTCTAACGATTTCTCTTCCCCTCTCTTCTTCTACAATATGCCATGTAGATCAATGTGAGGATTCTTGTATATGTTTTCTTTCCTCTCTTCTGGTGCTCATTTTCCATTGTTGCTTCATATTATTGTAACCCAATGACTTATCTTAAAAGTATTCATGTTTGACTTAAAGTATGCATGTCTTGATTTTTCTTCACTGAGTTGACATCAATGACATAATCATTCACTAATTTTTCCTTGTCTTCTTGTGCCTCTCACGAATTTCCTTCTTGTGACTGGCTAGTTCCTCCTATCAATATGCTTTTTTTCTAATTCATATGCTTTACTAAAAATTCCTCTTGATGAAAATCCCAACAAATATTTCTGCAATTACTATTGAGATCATTCTTTCATCCAGTGTTATGTATATTCTCTGGTTCATGTCAAGTATTGTCTTCTATATATGCCACATATCTCATGAATTCATATCTCTGCATATGTCACAAAACTGTTTATGACTTTTCTACTCAACTACACATGATGTTGACCCATCTACAACTTTAATATTATGAGAGCCTCTTCAAATCTGTTGTAATTGATCACTACCTATTCCTCCTCCTCAAGTTGAATCAAATATGTCCACCAGTCTACTGTTTCTTCAAATCAAACTCTGCAAGTCTTCATGGGGATGTTTTCTAAAAAATTCTTCTTAACAAATCAGTCACGAGATATTCTGCACTTATGCCATCAAATAATTCTGAATCTTCCTTTCCAAATTCTGCAAACACTTTAGACTTCCTGTAAGATAGTTCTACAATCTGTAATGGCTTCTACTTAAACTCCCCCTCTTCAATATTCAAATTATTGGGAGTCTCCAAGCCGGATGGATTAAAAAAATATATAAGGATGCTTTTCTACATGATCATCATTATGAAATATGACATCTTCCTCTTTACTTGTAGATTCATTATGATCTTGCAACTCTATAAATCATGTGAGTATGATCTCTGGGAGTTCTTCATTCACCTATTCTTCTTGTTTTTCTTTCCTTCTCCAAATTTTCTTGTACCTTATATTATTTTTTTCTTTCATGGAAGGTTCCATCATTCTTTTACAATCATGAGATATGTGTCCATAGTTGTGCCATTTCTAACAATCAATATTGTAGGGAGGCACATAAACATTTCTTCCATACGCTCTGCAATATACAACTTTATTCCAAGTAAAAAATAACCAGAACAAAAATTTTGATACCTGGGAGTGAATGATCATATTTTTGATGTAGTCCTTCTAAATTCATGCTTTAGTTGATCTTCTCTTCTATTTTTTCCTTCACAATTATTGAAGATTCTTTGATACCTAGAAGTATAAGGTCTTTTTGGATATCCATCTCTTCTGTAATATTTTTGTTGAGTCTTCTCCATTTATGAAATGTTCTTCCTTTCTATCAACATGTAACATTTCTCTTCAACTTTCTTTACTAGAGGTGTGGAGCTTCCTCTCTCTTCACCGTTCTTGTTGATCTTGAAAATTTCAACCCTTAGTCTGAAAACTTCTTATTCAAGATTCTCACAATATTCCTCTTTCTTCATCATCTAGGACTTCATCACTTTGTCCTTTTTCTTTACTTCTTCAAGTTGAGTTTTCAAGGAGATGATTTATTCCTCAATTCTTCTTTCTTGTTGACTAAATTCTTCTTCAATTTTGTTTAAGTCCTCAGATATTTTCTTAGCATGACTTGTCAAAATTTCTTCTCTCTTATTTTCTTCATTTCTTAGTGATATTATTTCAACTTACAAATACTACTTTTCCTCCAGCTGATTTTTTATTATTTATTCAATCACTTTGGCTTCGTCCAACTAGATCTTTAGATTTATAATAATCAACTAGACTTCTTCATACTTTTCATTCAAATTATGAGAACCCTCCTCTAGCTTGATCAATTCTTCCTTGAGAGACTTGTTTAAATTAGAGATTATGTATCTTATCCCAAATCTCTTTGGTTGATGAACATTGCCCCACTTTGATTTTTACCGAATCAGATAATCCATCCAGGATAGCATCCATCATTATTTTGTTGTTCCTTTTTAATTCCTTCTTGGATACAGTCTTCATAGGTTTCTTTGAAGTGTTGTATCCTATAAAAACTAAGTTCCAAACATCAATTCCTTGTGCCTACAAAATTAACCTCATATTATGGCTCCATATGTCATAGTCTTGACCATCAAAAAATGGTGTTCCATTATCAGTGCACAACATGATCTACCTTCCAGTTGTTAGACTATTTTTGAAGGACCTTCTCTGAAACCAATTGTTGGAATATTCACCAATACTAAGAGGGGGGGGAGAATCTATATTGATCGCTTTTTACCACTTTTAATCAGAACATGTAATCAACAACTTATCAACAATTTATCACTTATGATTGCATTTAAAATATTATGAACAATATCATTCAACAATACATAACATATAACCATAGATCACAGTACACAAGAATTTTACGTGGAAACCCAAATGGGAGAAAACCACAAAATGGTTTCTTATATATTAGAGGAATACATTCATAGGAAACACCAACTTCCAAAATTATCTAGCATCAACTAGAAGGAGGCACCAACCCCTAGTTTATAGGCTACAACCTGAAGGAAGATACAACTCCCTAGATTCTCCAACTCCAACTAGAAGGAGGATCCAAACTAAAGGAAGCTCCAACTCCCTATATTCTCTGGATCCAACCGGAAGGAGGATACAAACCCCTTTCCTTATCCCTTCCTTCCTCCCTGAAATATAAATGGAGACTCAACTTGTCACTGATAATTAACATGTCACTGTCATTGATAATCAACCTATCATTGTCACTGATAATCAAGCTATCACTATAAATTTCAATGATACAAATACATCATCATCATCATAAAATCCATATTCATTCACATAAACTATATTCCAATATTACCAAGAAAATATCTCATAGCATATGCCCAACATCACCAAGATATACCTCAAACCATGTGCCAAATATATGCCTCAAGAAAGTTCCATAACATCCATGATAAACCATTAACCATGTATCAAATATATACCTAAAATCATATGCCCAAAATCACTAACATATGTCTCTATCCTTGTGTCAAAAACTTTCCAAGATATTCCTTAATCATATAACATAACATCTAGATATAACTCTAAAAAAAACATATAAATACATAGCTTTAATTATGTAACAACCTGGTGCATAATATCTCTGATCATCATACCTTCCTCAACTTCAGAATCATCAAATTGGGTCCACTTAGAAACTAGGTCCACATGGGTCCACATATAAAATCCAACAACACTTCTTAAATTTATCTCGAACACCTGTTTGAGACTAGTTTTTGGATTAGTTACAAACCCTAACTTCCAACAAGTATAACTTTGTACCTATAATGAAAAAAGCTTTGAAACTTGTACACAATCGTATTTGATATCTTCTATGAAATTACTCCAAGTTTCCTTCATTGATACATCACTGAAAAGGAGATATAGCAATAATGGAAAACCTTCCTGAATTTTGGTCTATTCTGGAGAGATAAATTGTATAGAATGCCACAAACTCCATATTTGATATGTGATTATTAAACTCACACACAAAATACTAGCCTACACATACACCCACAATTCATGTAACGCTACTTAAAAACACACTTCAAAAACTGATTTCAAAATCTGGTAATAATTAATGTGAAATCTAGCATGAAAGAATGTAATAACCACACATGCAGTAATCAAGATTCAGGCTACAACATAAGATAAATTAAAAAGGTTCCATGCACACGAAAATACATCTCAGAGATAAATATACATAGTGGAATATAAATTATGTAGAAAACACAATTTTTTTTTATATTTTCAAGTAAAAGTTCACCAACTGGTTGTAAACCAAGGACGTTCCTCCCATCCATAGAATTATTTTTTCATTCACTCTCAATAAAAATTTCACCCTCGAGCCATGGCTATGAATCCACAAGGACAGGTCCTAGGACAATTCTAAAACACACAACAATTGTCTAACTAGCTCTCAGGTTTTCCCAACCACACAACAATCCTAATTTCTAGCTCTCTTTCCCCTTCAACCTGAACAACCCAAAGAAATTAACCCCTTTCTCTTCCATGTATTCCCTCAAGTTTTTCCATTTCTCTCTAGGTATCTAGTGCTACTAGTCAAGAAATATCCATGCTGGAAACTCCAAGGATTCCCAGTTGTGATAGTTCTTTGAGAACTACTGTCAAATTCATGCCCATAGACATCCAATCCCACCTGAAATGATCACTAATTCCTCACATACATATCAAAAAATTTCTCCTCCTCCAACCATTTGTTTCCATACTCCAACCAAGAGCACACTAATTATCAGGAGTGAATGAAGAAGAATCCCAAGGAAAGAGTGTAAGAGTAAATGGAGAAGAACCCCCAAAACAACCCATAAAGGATATTTATATAATTACATGAAAACAAGAACCACATGGCTCCCCCCAAGAATATCATGTAACCACGTTTATCAATTAAAGCCAATATGGATATTTAAAATATAATAAAAATACTTAGCCCCTTAATCTCCCTCCTCCGTGGAATCATAGCCCCATATCTCTTGTCCTTATCTGTCTTGCATCCAACATTGTATTTTTATTAATGTATATAAAAGTATTACATTTCCTAGACACTCTGTCCCCTTTTCAACTTTACGAGATCACTAGCCTAATGTTGCATTTACATAATACATTCCATTTCATAGGTATTAAAACTGGGGTGTTACAAACAACAGTGGCATACCTTCCTGAATTTTGGCCTATTTTGGAGAGAGAAATTGTACAACATGACACACACTCCATATTTTAAATAAGATTCTTAAAATCACACACATATTACAAGAATGTACTCTTTCCAATGCAATTTATATCACAAAATTTAGATCATCTATGAAGAAGTTATTACTATTTTACCTGGAACACCTATTTGAGACTAGTTGCAGGACTAGTAAAAAAACCTATCTTCCACGTAGTGTATATCCAAAAGTACAATGACCAAGAAGCTAAAATACGTACCATAGGTTTCTTGATATTTCTTCTCAATAGCCTCCATGTTTTTCTATCTAAATCATTCTATTAAAAAGTTATAGTGAAAATGGTAAGATGACCTTTAGAAAACATATCTTAGAACACATCATCAAAAGACTTTATCTTCCCTTGGAATTTTTCCCTTATTCACTTCATATTCCCTATGAAATTTATTGCCAATACATGCTAAGAGATAACAATATTTAATGATGAAAATGAGAGGTTATTTATGTGTATTTATACTTTTCCAAGTACCTCATTTACTTTACTTTAGGGCCAACTTGCAACTTCTTTGACCATATTTCGGGGATTCCATATTTAAGAGGGCATAAATTCTCAATTGTGAGGAACCACATGGTGTGCCACCTACCGTTGGAAATGGAATAATGAGGAATATCAATATATAGAGATTTTTTATGCAATTACAATGTCCTTCATACACTTTTTCTACAATCAACTTTAGGCTTCATGACCACACCTTCGAGGTGTTGAAAATACTAAGACAACTAAGAAGGGGGGGGGGGGGGAA
>CBVK0101103045.1:0-10311 GCA_900067695.1 Picea abies | reverse complement strand
TCCGATCTCACATATGTTTCCTTTGCATGACGTGCCCTTCAGGATGCACTATGGGGTCCAAGGGTGCCACTTGCCTCTCGACTGATTTGGTAGACATCAATAACCCCTGGAGTCAATACTCCGCCAGGTGAACTTGTGGGAGACTAAGGGACTATAAGGAATAAGGTGCCTACCTTATTGCGTGCCCCTTAGAATCATCGTGAGTGATTGTTGCAGTCTTCCCTCATGGCATCGTGGGTCCTCTCGATCTAGGTAATCGTTAACCTACAGTTCGAGACACGGTGGGAGTGCTAGTAGGCTGTGGCAGGGCTGATGTCCACACCTCTCCCTCAACATCTCTGGTAGTCCTGCATGACCCCTTTACTCCATATGTGAGTCTGGTCGGCAAGCTATCGTCATCCTGCATCATCAACAAATCATGTCAGAACATATCCATATCATATCCTCTAATCAGAAGTACTAAAATCACAGTGAAACAATCAAACCCCAATGGTACACTCCCCAACTTGATTCAGAGTCCAAGGGTTCCATCGATTCCTCCGCATCCTCTAGGTCCATAATCCTGCACACTTAATAAAACTGAGTCAATAGCACCTGTCTATGTCGATGCAACAAAACAACATATCATCAACCCATAACACCTCAAAATGAAAATCAAAAAGTTTTAATAGCATAATAATCTGGATCACTTGTGAGCAAGTGTCCTCAAAGAATAAGTTCTCTCAGTGTGCCATAGTGGGATATTACAATATTGATATAGAAGAAATGTTCAACTCTTTTTTTGTTTTTGTGATAATGATAAAATAAAATGTTTAAATTGATGGGACAATAAAATAAAACCTTAAAATGGAAGAGATGATCAACTCTTCTTTAATTTTATCATAGTCGTTAAAAAAATGCTCAAAGCTAGAAGATATATTCACCTCAAAGTTCATATACCCTTAATAAAATAAAATTTCAAAATGAAAGAGATATTTTTAAGTCTTCTTTAAGTTTGAGAACAATAATTAAAAAAAAATATTCAAAATAAAAGAGATGTTCAATTCAACTTTAATTTATATAATGCTCGTAAAATAAAACAAAAATCAGAATGAGTTAAAATTTGAAACAAGATATTATTACAATAGAAAATATACAATCTGTTTAACTTTTTTTTTTAAATTAATGCAATATTATTAAAATAAAATGGAGATACTTTCAATGCAAAATATAAAATTCTAGAATGTACATGTGTCACTTGTTTAAAGAGATCATAATGGTATTCCATCTTCAATTATTCGTTTATGATCGGATTTGGACATTTTCCATTTTCTACCTTTTGTTTTTTTTCTTGATTGAACTTCTATTAACTTTATGTGCATTGCACATACCAAATGACTATATTGACAAATTATGACATTTGACTGGTAGTCTTGAAAGTGAACATGAGTATCGGTTTGATGGGTTTCTTGAAAAAAATATCCTTTTAATACAATGGATCCTCTTTTATATATAAAACCGTTATCATCAAAATTTTCAAATAGCCTCATCTTTTGTTCTGTGCATCGCATCAAATAATATTTCATGTTTTCAGTGTTGTGTATAGGTGCAACCATGGAAAATACATCTCCTACAAATAATTGGATATATTGGACACCAAATAGTTCCTGTTAGATTATCACACAAGTACATCGATTATCACACAAGTACATCTACAAGTTATTTGAAAAAATTTAAACATAAAAATTACCTTCTCTAACAAGATCAGAAACTCTATCGCCATCAACTGACACTATAGTTTCATTTGATTCCATCTTCTCTGAGATTGCAAGTGCCATTTTCCATTTTACATTAAGTTCGGTATGTCTCCAAGCTTTAACATATTCTGCATTTTCGTTTTTGCAAATATCTATGGATTCTATGTCCTCTATGCAAACTAAACAAAAACAAGAATCATTTCTTCTATCAAATGAAAACACATTTTGATAACGTTTTGTTTTAATTGAATGTATTTTTCATGTCTCGGGTATTGTACTCGCGTCATATTAGATTGATCTATTTACATCTTGGATACCAACATACCAAAAAAACCTTCAGAAGACAAAAAATTGTTAACTTGAAATCTCTCAAGAAAATGATTGAAGATTGAATATAAATGTGAAAACGTTCAAATAAAAATATCATGTGTACATGTGTAACATTTATATATAGATACACCTGCACACATCCCTTGATGGATTATATTCATGGCTTAACACCATTTTTCACCATTCAACAACTTGTTCAGTGGATTTAAATCAATCAACATGAGGGTTCATATGATACCTTCAAAGTCCTCATTTTACACATGCCCTTGCATCATCGTGCTCTCCTTTTCCATGACCAGTCTAAAAAAAATTCCAACAATGTGTAATGTTTGATTTTTTATGAAGATGACATAACCAGTAGAATGATCGTGAAGATTTGAATTGACCGGCACACCCATATGACCATATCCAATGTCGATCGAATCTGATTTCACATTCTTTCAATGAATCATAAAATTTATCAAAACAATGTTGTACATAATGTGTGTTGTGTGCTCAATCATCACTTATATAAAAATGATATTCATTAATAACATGTCGATTGTCGTTGGTGCTTTCTATGTTGTCAAGACTCTGTTGAGCATGTCTATATAGAATGTGCACAAATATTGCGACTTGATCATAATTATAATATTCACTATGCATTTCTTTTTGTTCAACGAATGTGTAATTCTCTGCAAAATCAACTACAGACAAAATTGTCCCCGATGGAAACACTTCACGATATTGTTTGAATTGTAGGTCTTGTCATCGAGCTCTATGTGAATTCTTGGTGTATTTATAAATCTCTTCCTCAAACCTCTTCAAAATATCTACCACACAGATTTTATCTACTTTCAAATAATTCCTTTTGGAAATAACATTTGAAGAATGTGGAGCCATGTTGTTGATATATTCATATCTCTTCCAATTGACTGTTATATTAGAAAATGATTTATCATTCATATCAATATGATACTTTGAGTGAAACAAACTTAGATTTTCACAACAATCACATTTCTTTCCACCAACACATTTTTTTTTGTAAAATAAATCATCACCTTCTCTTTCACATAGAATTTCAGATATAAAAGAATGAAATGTAGAAGGAGGAGGTGAACTTGGCCATAAAGTTTTACCAAAATACAAAAAAGTGTCGTAATACAACTCAAATTCCACATGATAACGACAACAAGTGTCATGAATAGTGATGGGTCTAACAAACCATGGTTTTTGTTGCACAAGTGTATTGATGAAAATTTTAACTTCTTTGTGCTCTTCTTTGAACTTATTGAACAATTCTATTTGTGTCATTGGCAATACATGTTTTGGATTTTCTTCGTCGCAACACATCCCTTGTATGTGGTGAAACATGAAATTCTGCCAACCAACAATTACAAACCAATTCTTTAACATTTTCTGCAAGTCTATCTTTGTAGGGTTGTCTAGAAATCAATGTCCAACAAGCCATTTCATCATTTGCATCTATTTGTAATCAAAATTTTCTATGTTTGTGCAATGTTTTTCTTGACATTCCCATCGTTTTTTCTATGTGTTGTGTCAAATGATCTTTTATATTGCTAGATGATACTACAATATTGTGGAAAGGAGAGGCTCGTGGCCTATTAACTAGCCTTGCCTGATTCTTGAGGCATTTTTCATAATGTATTTTACGTCTCCATTTTAGACATTTTGTTTAGTGATCCTACACATATTTTGACTTGAGCATCTGGTAGGTATCGGACAAGGGGGCACTCACGGCAGAGCCAATATGCATCTTGGATCATCACGTTTGACAGCTACGGTGTCAAACGATAAATCAGGTCAAGGTCCAGTGGGACAATTATAGTCTGCACTCTATGACCTGGGAGGACACATATGATATGCGCCAGCAGTTTCCTTTTTGTTTGACAGATAGACTTATGATACAGTGATACACTTATTCAACATTTTTACCATGAAACTTTGGGATGAATTTTAGACCAAGAGGGGGTGTATGTAACATCCCTCTCTAGCGCACTGAGTGAACTTATTCTATGAGGATACTTGTTCGCAAGTGATCCAGATTATTATGATATTAAAACTTTTTTATTTTAATTATGAGGCATTATGGGTTGATGACATGTTGTTTTATTTCTTCAACATAGATAGGTGCTATTGACTCGGTTTTATTGAGTGTGCAGGATTATGGACCTAGAGGATCGACTTGGGGATTGTACCATTGGGGTTTGATTGTTTCACTGTGATTTTAGTGCTTTTGATTAGAGGATATGATATGGATATGTGCTAACATGATTTGTTGATGATGCAGGCTGACGATATCTTGCCGACCAGACTCACATATGGAGTAAAGGGGTCACGCACGACTAACAGAGATGTTGAGGGAGAGGTGTGGACAACAGCCCTGTCACAGCCTACTAGCACTCCCACCGTGGCTTGAACTGTAGGTTAACGATTACCTACTTCGAGAGGACCCACGATGTCGTAAGGGTAGAATGCGACAATCTCTCATGATTATTCTAAGGGGCATGCAATAAGGTAGAGGCCTTATTCCTTAGAGGCCCTTAGTCTCCCACAAGTTCACTTGGTAGAGTATTGACTCCAGGGGTTATTGATGGCTACCAAATTAGTCAAGAGGCAAGTGGCACCCTTGGACCCCATAGTGCGCCCTGAAGGGCACGTCGTGCAAAGGAAACATATTAAGAGGTGAGTGGCACCCTTGGAGCACGTAGTGCGTCCTGAAGGGCACGTCGCGCAAGGGAACAGATGAGGCGAGTGGCACCCTTGGATCACCTAGTGCATCCTGAAGTGCACGTCATGTTGTTGATGATAGAGGAATGAACCTAGATGGCCTTAGGATGAATAATGTGTTAAGTATTTTTAAAACAATTTCCCTAATTAAATGTCGCCCAGTACAAAATTTAAGGTTTGAGTCTAAACTATGCTAGTGGTCAAATTTTATCTCTCTATAAAATAATAATAATAATAATAATAATAATAATAATAATAATAAAATCCACATGAATAATAAATATTACCTTCGTAAAATCTTGTAACATGAAGGGAGTAAGAAATTAAGTGTTTCAAAAAATCTGTTGAATTAAAATTTAAAAAAAAGGGGAATTAATTGTTTTATTACTTTGATAATTTAAAATATACTAATTAAATAAGAAAAGGGAAAAAGGGGTTAATTTCCACACCTGCCTTTTTGAGTTCTAAGTAAAAGGGGAAAGAGGGAAAAATATAAAATATTGGGAAACTAGGAAAAGAGGTAAACATAAAAAGGGAAAGAGGGGAACTTAAGGGAAAAAGAGAAAAGTCAACTTAGTGTAGAATCTACCATTTAAGAGCTTTCTAATTTAAACTGAATTAGCAATTTAATAATAGGGAAAGCCTTTAAAACCTGTAAGGGAATTTGGGGACACCTAGGAGTAATTCTGGGAGTAACTCTAGGTGGGTGAGGGAAATAAGATAATTAATTAATTAAAGAAATTAATTAATGGAGGAATGTAGGGGATGGGTGACACTTGTACGGAGAAGAATTTTTAGGAATTTATTTTTAAAACTGTAATTAAATGAGATTTTGGGAAAGAAAGGAAGTTTGAAACTCTATATAATGAAGGAATGAGAAAGATGAAGGACCATCTTCTATTTGCGTAACGTTACGTTGCAGAAATATCTTCTTCACTGATTTTACTTATGGGAGTTGGGATACTTAGCTTGGTGAGGAGTGGTATCTCGACCTTGCGAGGTGAGCTAGGATCTAGTCGAAATATCTGGTTAGTGAGTGTGTGGCCCCTTTTCGGCTTGGGGGCTAAGGGGGAATAAGAGTACTCCTAGCTTTGGTTGGGCGGTACCAGTGAAGTCTCGACGGTCGACGAGAAGGAGTTGCACGAAGCGTGCGGACATCATTCCGAGTGGATGATAAGGTAGCGGTACTCTCTTTTCATTTTGTATAATAGATGTTGTAGGTTTTATGCTTGGATCTACATGTTGATTAGGTAAGTAGATTGAATGTTAGATTGATGACTAAACTTATCTTAGCCTAGCTCGACTATTGTTGACTCCCATGGATTTCATTTTCCTGCATGCCTTGACCACCTGGCTATGATTGATTGTGTCCTTCATCCTTTCTTAGCTTTCATCCCTAGCTCACTAGTCCTCGTCTTAGCAGTCGGCCAGGAGCTAGATCTACGGTCGTCGCATTAGCGTTAAAAGACCTATGGATCTCAATGCCCTGCTTTTCTATGCAAGGATGATGAAGAAAAGGATGAACCTATCAGTCGTCTACCTCTGTTGTTGTCCTTGCCTGATTGTTTGAACTGTGCCTTCCAGTATGACCTCTGTGTATGGATCATCTTGCTGTCGTGTTATTTATTTTTCGGCGCCTTAACTGATAGAATCCCTGTAATCCTTTCGATGAGTTATCCTTATGGCCCTGGTGTTCTCTTACTGTTGTCAACATATTTACATTGGGATCCTGAGATGTAAAAATATTTAACTTCAATCTTCATTTTGTTTCTTGTTGGATTTACTTGTTTTATTTACTTATGCGATGGTCATTATGTAATGGATGTAAAATCTTACCCCTATGATTGTAGTTATGTAACAAATGTGTAAATATTACCTCTGTTGTTGTAATTAGGTAATGGATGTAAAAATATTACTTAGAAATTTTACTTCTCACGTAGAATTCTCTCTCTTGGTGTTGCATTCGTTTTTTCACAGGGCTGTATTCATTTTTTTTTAACTCATTTTTACCCTCCACTGTTGATTGTTGTATTGCTTGATATTTTAGACTGCAATGATTACCAGTCTTGACTACAGATTTACCCATCTCTCGACAACATTATTTTTATCCTTTTAATTCCTGTGAATTTTAACTTTTATTACAAAAATGTTATCATGGAGGTTGTTATGACAGTGTAATGTACTACGATGATATCATTATGGTTGTGATCCACTATCCTTATTTGCATTTAATTTCCTTTAATGAAAAATAATCACATTCTAATCTCACTATAACTATGTGTACAAGTCCAATATATAACGTCTGATATCACCTTTAAATCTGTAAAATGAACGTTGAAATCCTTGTACCAATTTTATGAGGATGCCCAAGGTCATTAATTTCCTCAACATTGAGATGAAAGGTTGAGATTATGAGTTCTGTAATGAAATCGATTTGGTTTTTTTTTTTTCCGTGTCAATTTTCCTGTATGCATCAGATCAATTCAGGATGTATGCATATGTTTTTAGAAATTGAAATTTGATAAATGGTAAGAGATTTTATGGGTGGGATGTGCATGGGAATTTGGCTAAAAACTAATCGTTGTTAGATTCTGAGACTTGGTAATGCCCATTGAATTTACTTTGGTTGCTAACCAGACCATTTAGCATTAAGGATGGCGTTTTTAAGTTGTAATGGCAATCTTTGTTTTCATTTCTTGATGTAATAACTCTACCTATGAATGACGATGTTTTAAATGATGGGTCAGCGATTGATTTCTACATTGACTGTGTACCCGACTATGTATGATCCAAATGTGTTTCAGAATGAAAGGACAAGGTTGGGTTTTCTATTCCTTCTATATCTGCCCTTTTTCTTCATTGTTTTCGAGCCATCATTTGGCTTTCTCAATGAGTGTTTGTGATGACAATGAGTCATTTGGATGCTGCAGTGATACCCTCCTCCTTATTTGTAACCCAACGATTTACTAGTTTTGTTCTGCGGTTTCATCCATTGCATGACGACTTGATCCCCTACATCTTTACCTGTGTCTTTCCTCTGCAAAAATGCTCACTAATGGCGGAGATACTCTGCGAAATTCCTTACGTATTTCCTGATCTTTGAATGCGACCTTACTTTATTCTACCTTAATTTGAGTGAAATTTTAGTTTGTTATGGCTGCTATATGACCTATCACTTGAATGTGTAGTCACTGGATATTCACAGTGCTACTTACACTTTTTGATTAATAGCCTTTCATGCTTGAAACATTTGAAGTTATCCCTTAGGGATTCAGGAATGAACTTGAACTATCGAATACTAGTATGCCTTCATTTTGGGCATTAAATGTTAAAACACTGCCACATTGTTTTCCTCTTCGAGGATATTTTTTTGTTGTTAATATTTCAGTATCAATGTATAGCACTCTTTTGGTGTTGAAGCAGTTGTTCTTATGAAATTTTTCATAATTGGTTCCTTATGTCTCTTAGTTGTCCGTGATTATAATAAGGTTGTAGTTTAATTCTCTACATTTTATTCAATCAATTATTCGATCCTTAAACAAAATGTTTAACCTTGAGTGATTGATATTAAATGAATATCTTTACTAAGTGGGTATCTTAGTTGTCTCTTAAAACAAAATGTTTAACTGGAGTGATTTGATACTAAAAATAATATCTTAGCTAGTGAGGGATACCCACTCTAGTTGTTAATCCTTCATGTTAGCCTAAAGCCAGGAGACTATCAACATCCAATGGGTTCCTTACATAAGTTCCTTCTATAGGAACACCTCGAGGAATAATAGGAGTATCGACAAGAGTTTATTTAAATCCTGTAGAAGGATTATGAACTTAGCTCAATCAATCTCTGAATAAAATTTTTTTTTAGATGACCCCCTTTAGAGAATTCATTGATGCTTCGAGCCATTGGTTGTGCATGTGTTTTTTTTATCTTTCTAAAAAAAAAAATAATTGCACTTTCTGCTTCACTTGGAGCTGTACGATAGGGTTCGTTACAAAGATTTTATTGTATAAACATTACCTATAATTAAGTTGGATATCTCTTCTATCTTGAGAATTTTATTTTTATTACTATTGCACCAATCAAACAAGAGTTGAACATCTCTTCTATCCTAGATTTGAGAGCATTGACTTCTTTAAGTGGTATTTTTTTTTCATTTTTAAAATTAATATTCTAACAACTAAAAACAATTTAAACATCTATTTCACTTGTTGTAATAACACTTTAATAACAATATCATATATATACCAATATCTCCATTCTAATGATTAAGTTGATTTTCATTTAAAATTTGAAATTATTTAGAATGTTCATTTTAATAATTAAGTTGATTTTCATTTAAACTTATTTAGAAGTGTTAATCATTAGAATTAAATTGCATAAATTGTAATTAATAGATCTTCTCTAACAAAGTTAAGGAAATTAATACAACCTTTCCTAAAGTCAAGTGAATCACTGACCAAGTCACAAAAATGTGGGTTTATGTGAATAATATTAAACCATAGCATGCAAATCGTTTATGTTTTCTAAAAGGAAATTGGTAGATCATGGAAATTTCTTCCTTTTAGTGCAATTCATACCAGCATAGGCTTTGCATGGTTTAAAGTGTTTTCTACTACCATATATTCTCAAATAGGTTTTGCATAGTTTAAAGTGTTTTCTACTATCATATATTCTTAAATAGATATGCAATGATACAATCTTGTATGTTTGGCAGTTCACTTTTTTCTTATCCATCTATTGGGTTTGCATATTCTTAAATATGTAAACAACAGTACATATTCTTGTATTATTGGCTTTGCATATTCTTAAATAAATAAATAACAACACATTCTTGTATTATTTCACTCTATTTTATTCTTTTCATTTATTTAGTATTTATCATATGCCTATCATTCCTTTAGTTTTTTTATTAGTTAAGTGCATCTATGTAAACAACATGGTCATTAGTAACTAGAAAAAAAAAATCTTTTAATATAAAATTATTCTGCTAAAATTATTCTTCCAAAATTATTTGATTATATGTCAATAGAATCATATTTTCTCATATTATTAATATTTATTTTAGTTAATATATCTTTAAATCATAATCTATTGTCAATAAATTAGTTCAATCTATTTTCTTATCATAAATATTTCTTTTATTTAAATAATCTTCCAATTAAAATTATACTTTAGAATTGATCCTCCTTATAAAAATATAAATAAATTCCATATCATTCTATCCTACAAAATGAGTGGAGTCTTTTATACATAACCTTCTTTATATGGTTGAAAAACACAGATAAAATATAGTTGAAAAATTTATACCATATCATTCTATGACAATTTTCAACCATATTTTATCTGTGTTTTTTAACAATCCACAGTGAACATAAAAAAATAAATTTAAATTAATTGTAACATCCCGCTCTGGCTCACTGAGAAAACTTATTCTTTGAGGACACTTGCTCGCAAGTGATCTGGACTTTTATGATAAGAAAACATTTATCATTGATTATGATGCGATATGATAGA
>CBVK0101103043.1:0-14487 GCA_900067695.1 Picea abies | reverse complement strand
CTCTTCCGATCTCACCTATTAGCATTTCATTTATATAGCATACTTGGGATTAGAGCTGATTTCTACGTGTCATTCAGTCTGTTGTGGTTTACCCCATGCCATAGAGAGATTTTCCTCGTAACAGAATTGGTGACCATACTAGGGATTGATCTTTTGTTTGGGGTTTTGAGTGTTTTTCTCCTTGAATTGCTCTTTGTTAGTCTAAGTTTCCTTGTCGCATGATTGCTTGACAGCCTATTTTTACTTTGCATCTGAGTTTCTTGGCCTAATCCTTGCCCTGGCAATGTCTTTGTTGGCACAAGGTCAGACCTAGGGTTCAACGCTTCAACAACGCACCAACAAAACCCCAACTACCGGCCCTTTCGGCAACACCTGCGAAGTAGGAAAAGTCTCACCCAAGGTAAAGTCAGGGAGGGTTACAGGACTCAGGTGTCTGTAACCAAGCTGGGACATAGATATGTGATTATAAGACTTCTATAGAGTACTTCGAAACAACATGCATCAACCTATTAGTCTTCCTCACCTCGCAGATCAAACCCTAAGTACAGAACGACGCAGTAACAATGACAAAATAAACATCGCACTTAGCATCATAAGCTAGATCTATCACATTCAACATAAATAAATCACTAAGCAGTCACGGATCTATCTATCATATAATGCACTAAGCAGATTCACCACATAAACATCATAGCACAAAGAAAACCATCAAAACATGATATATGTGGTTCACCCCAGTGTGGGGCTATGTCCACCAACTGCTTCTTCTTCTTTATTAGGCTTCAATCTCTTACATGTGTCTTCTCCTATGCGCTAAGCCTCAAAGCCAAGCTTCACACTAGACAAGTGATATGTGCACTAAGCACCAGATCCACCTTCCCAAAATCAAGTCAAGGCATAGAGCCAACTCCTCTATCAAGCACAAAGCCTTACATACATGTTTTGTTGCACAAAGCAACTCAGAACTACTTGCCTCTTGCACTTAGCCAATTACATTCTCCTCACTAAGCTACTTCTACCTTACAATCTTTACTTATTTATACTTTTACATTCGCTTACAAAAAGGCCTAATCATGGGTAAACCCATGGGCTGACATCCCATAAACCCTAATGAACCCCTTGTTGGGTCCACAAAACAAGTGAGATCCTGCGATCTCAACTCCGCCTGGGCACTCCATCTTTGCCTAGCTTGTCGAAGTCCAAAAAGTGGTCAAACCTGACCAATGGTTCCTCAAAACTTGGTCAAGGGCCAACAATTTTACTACATATAAACGAGTTTTCCCTTGATAGACGCGTACATACATGAGATGTCCTTCTATAGGGTGTGTGCATATGCGAGTTTTTCTCAAACATTCGCATACATCAACTTTTTAGGATTATTGGCTGAGTTTGGTGTTTCTTGGGTGGGTTTGGATGGTTGTTGAGTTTTCTTGGGTCTCTATCTTAACTATTGAGTGCTTGTAGAGTGATAGGAAACCTTATTATTATTGAATTTTCGGGTGGTATTCTTTCTTATCATCTTTTTCATTGGTTGTCCTTGCATCTTGGTCTGAGTATTTGCTTCTTGGTATCCGGCTCGGCTTGTCTCTTTTTGCTTGCAGTAGGGTCTGTATATCAAGTTGTTATTTAGTACCTGCATTTTCATTTCTTTATATCGAAAATACAAAAAATATTTTGCTCAGTTGCATTATGGCATTTTCTCTTTTGGTTATTTAGTATTGATCTTGACATATGTGGAAGGATTGCATCTTATTGAAATTGTAGAATTGCATTAAAAGTTGCATTTGAAAAGCTTACCATCTTTTCAGAATTTAAGATTAGGACTTAGCAGTATTTTCATATTCATTTCTTTGATATGTTGAGTCATAATATCATATGTTTCGTGACCACATCTCTTGAGTAAACAAAGCCATTAAAATAAACTTGATTAACTAAAATTGATTAGAAACGATTTTATTTTTCAGGGTACACAAACAAACATAGGATATTGGGCCTTGGAATAGGATTTTGTGAGTAAACTTCTCCAAGTCTATTAAACTAAACATATGTGTCTGACCAGGGAGTGGTGAAATCCATTGTGTAATTAGTGACATCGGGATGCTCCGCTCACACCGGAGTTAAGCAGGAGGTCGCGTGAATTTGGTTGCAGAGATAGCCCTCCAATACCTTCTTAGTGTCAGAGATATTTCCAAGGATCTATTCATACTTGGGGGTCTTACTAGTACCTTTACCTCCATGAAAGGCAGTGCTTTCAATATTTTGGGCTTTGTTACTCTGCCCATATAGTGGACCTGACTTATGACTGTTCGACTGCCCATTGGTTATATCTTAGGGTTATTCTGCAAGTACCATGAGTCAAATAAGGGTCTAACAACACACAAAATTTATGGAGGATTACCTCTCTAGGGGGATCTGATCAACTGCGATGTTAAGCCCACGAGAGACCTTATAATTGATTTTGATACCTCCATTCTTTTGAAGAGAGTCTCATGCCCCTCTTGGGTGAGGCATACCTACTCTAGTGAAGGAGGCCCCTTTTCAACTATTATATCTTGTTTGTGTGCATTTGGCCTTTTCGTTTATTTTGGTGTGCTCTATGATTGTTAGTTGGCCCTAGGATTTGGTTTTATATCTCAAGTCTTGAGTCATCGTGGAGCCAGACCAGCTTCCTCGCAGGTCTCGTTGTCTATTGAAGTTACCACCACGTCTTGATTCTTTGCCTTCTAAAAGGCATAAAGTTACTAAACGTGGTACACATATCTCCACCTACCAAACTTGTGATTATACAATTATGAGTATTGAGTTGAGTCTGAATGACACAGGGAGTCCCTCGACTCATATACCTACTGTAGTTAATGGGGTTCCTTTGACTCCTTTAGCTGCGACGATTGTAGTGCGAGAGGTCCTCGTCCTTACTCCTATATGGACTGCAGTTGCTACTCAACCAATAGTAACGAACCTTTTTGGGTCTCTTTTTAGTACGCCTAGATACAATTCTCAGCCCATACCTTCAGTCTCTAACCCTTTCTCTTTTGGTATGCCAAATATGACATCGCAAATTTCATCCTCCATTCCAACGACTAACGCAAATCCTAGTTTTGGACCTAGGGGAATTGCCCCTCCACATACTCCTCTCTCGTTTGGTGGAAGTCAAATTCCTCAAATGAATTCTATGGTTGGAGGTAAACCTCCTTTTTCTTCTAGGTCTAATCCTAGTCTTAATGCTCCTGGATGGAGTACTCAATCGGGCGAACAAGCCACCTCCTATATTCCTTCCTTTCCCCCTTCCTCCTCCACGTCAATTCCAACAAACACATTTTTTATGACGAATCCACCTCTATCCTCTGGATTTCCACCCGGAGGGAGTCAATTTCATGTTATGGGAAACCCCCAGCCTAGAGCCATTCTGGCTGGGGGGAATGTTTATAACCATCATTATGCCATCCCTACAGGTATGGTACCCATACAACCTCTTATGAATCAGTTTGGAGGAGGATATTACCCTACCAGATAGAGCCATGGTGTATACCAAAACCCTGGATGGTCTGCAATCCCTCAACACCAATATTTCCCAAGAGCACAAGCTCAGGTGCTGCAACCCCGACTCCCTTTTTTGGACACGTTTAATTTGCTAGATTTTTCGATATTAATGGATGACCCGATGTGTCACGATCCATCATGGCTCCCCGTCCCCACCAAGATTCCTTCAGACATTCTGAAATTCAAGGGAAAGACTAGTGAGGATCTAGGTGATCATGTTACTACTTTTCATCTTTGGTGCTCATCCAATTCTGTTAATGATGATTCTATTCATTTGAGACTATTTCAATGCACCCTCATGGGGGTTGCAACGAAATGGTACATTGAGCTACTAGGGGGGAACATACAAAAACTTTAATCAGATGGTTTTGGTCTTTCTCAACCACTTCCAATTACCAATTCATTATGATGTTGGCATAGAACTTTTGTCGGCCTTCCGCCAAGATAAGGCCACACATATCTCGGACCATATCCAAGAATGGCGTAGACAGAAGAGATTGATTAAAGCCTACATTCCTCCAGAGTTCCTATTGGAGTGGTTCCTTAAGTCCTTATTGCCTTATATTTCAAAGGATGTTTCTACATCCAGAGTAACATTTGAGGAAGAAGTTATTTTCAAAGCCTAACAATTAGACCTCATATATGCTCAATCTAGGATGTTATATGAAATTCTTCCTGACGCATCGCGATCAAATTATGACCCTAGAAAAAAATCCTTGGCCTCATGTCGATGGCATCATAGGCTCTACAAATGCTAAGTCTACAAACTTGGTGATGAACCAGTTGAAGGATTTGTCTCTAAGCCGGTTTGTAGTAGGACAAGCTTCGTCTTCATCCTCCACTCCCACTCAGTGGACAGATGTTCATTATGTGCAACTGTCGACCAACCCAAATGGTAACCAAAAACCAAGCAGAAATAGAAAGAAAGGATGAGGTAATAATCGTAAGGGTGGGAGAACTGATAACAAAGCCAAGGACAACAATAACAATGATAGATTGAACAACAATGTTGGTGAGGGAAAGAAAGAAAAACAGAAGGTGAAGTTTCCTTGTATGCTTTGTAAAGATGATCACCTTACCCACCTATGCCCCAAACTTGAGGAAGCCTCGAGGCTCTTATCTCAACCGCCTATTGTGCTAACTAATCCATTTTCACATAATTAACACGTGGATTCAGGTTCCTCCAATACCGGAAATGCGTTGAGCGGGAATCAAAACCCCTCGACACATGAAAGTGACTGTCTATGTGTTAATATGGTCAAGTCTCAGATTGATGTAGCCACTCAATCTCGTGATTACGGTTCTTCACAAACTGTTGCAGGTCCAGAGTCTCCCCCTCCTTCGAAAACACCTTTGCAGATCAAAAATCCATAGCCTCTGCCTCGTATTTCGAAAGGAGTATTGAAATGCTATGGCCACAATTTGAATGCCAGAGCTGCCTAGAACTATTCGATTGTCGAAGATCTGTTTCAAACCCCTTGTGCGATGTCGACTTTGGAGGTGCTCCAGATGTTTCCTTCACAAAGGAACGCCTTGTTATCTACTTTAGGAGATCTAGACCCATGTGGCTCAAAGGTTATTAAGTTTGACGTCCCAGATGTTAAGCCTCACTTGCCTTACCATGTGACCTTTCAAATCCCTGTGGAGTACACGAAATATACCATCAAATGCAATTTAATTGATGAAGGTGTTGCAACGAGCGTGATGTCCCTAACCTATTGGAAATCCATTGGCTCTCCGACTCTCTCTCAATCTATGACTATGTTGACCGCATTTGATGGTTGTTCATTCCGACCCCATGGAATTATTCTCAGTTTTCTGGTCCAGTTAGGTGGAAAGACAATGGAGGTGGAAGTCGAGTTGGTTGATGTGCCCCTTGACTATAATTTACTACTATGATGTAATTGGACTTATTCCATGACCGCGGTCGTGTCATCTATTTTCTGCACTTTAAGTTTTCCTCGGGAAGGGAAAATAGTGACGATTAATCAATTGCCAGTTTGCATGCTAGTCCTAATGCATCAGTTGGACCTTTGATCCCAATGATATATAATTCTCAGCCGACAACTGAGGATATTGGTGTTAGAATGTATTCCTCTCTCATGGGTACCTTTGATTTTGTGGCACCAATTCATCACATTTATACCATTTCTAGTGGGTCTTCATCATCAATGAGGTTTGTTCCTTTTCGTACTTCATATTTCAACGATCCTTGGAACCTACCTTCCCCGACCATGTCCTGCGAAGGTCAGTCACACATTGGGATGGAAATGTCGCTATCAGTGGCAGAGGTTGCATATCAAGATATGCTTAACACTATTGTTGACCTGGATCCTATCTCCTCACAGAAGGACGACGAGGATCTCATTCTAGAGCCCGTATGGGCCACCCAATCGTCTTGTTCACACAATTGCCTCAATGATTATTTACCTTCAGATGAAGCCATGTTGGAGGCCATGAATGGTCTCAATAGGCCATGGGACGATATGCACCATCGCTCTTACTTCCTCCCATAACTTGTTAGGATTGAACAAGACAACTTTATATCTACCTTGAGTGGCATGGTCGGTCACGTTGTGGTTCCACTAGATACACATGGTGTTTATGCCTAAGGAAACATGGAAAATATTTCTCCTACCGTAACGATCAACATCTCTCGAATTCCTAGCAAAATTAAAAACATATATATCAGTGCAGATTGTTCACCTGAAGAAATTCATATCTACATCGATCTCTTTAAATAATTTCATGACGTATTCGATTGGTTGTATGAAGAGATGTCAGGGATCGACCCTAGCATTGTCGAACATGAGATCAAGACTTATCTGGATGCTAGACCTGTTCGACAATGTCTTAGAGTTGTTAATCCTAGGAAGGCCCCTACTATTAAGGTAGAGGTAGAGAAGTTACTTAATGCTGGTTTCATCTACCCAGTTCCCTTGACTGAATGGGTATCCAACCCCGTTCCCGTGAATAAGAAACCAGGAACCATCTGCGTATGTATGTATTTTTGAGACCTAAACAAGGCTTGTCCTAAAGACAACTTCTCGACTCCTTTCATTGACCAGATTCTCGATGAGTGCGCGGGAAGCAAGGTTTTTTCTTTTATGGATGAATTTTCAGGATATAATCAAATTTAAATCAAACCCTAGGATCAACACAAGACAACGTTTATTTGTCCTTGGGGTACTTTTCCATATCGTAAAATGTCTTTCGGCCTTAAAAACGTCGGAGCAACCTTCCAATGCTTACCTCCATGATCTCGCTGCTCACTCTCGCAAGAGAGTAGATCACTCTACTCACCTTCGACTAGTATTTGAGAGATGTCGTTATTATCGCATTCGTTTGAACCCTCACAAGTGCATCTTTTGCGTTAGGTCTGGCTGTCTCTTAGGATTCCTAGTCTTTGAGCATGTGATCATGGTGGATCCTATGAAGGTTGATGCAATACTTTGATTGCCTCCCCCATGCAACATTCGACAACTTCAGGGTTTACAGGGGAAGGCTAACTTCTTGCGTCGGTTCATAGTGAACTATGTCAATTTAAATAAGGGTTTCATGCGTCTTTTGAAGAAGGATATTTTGTTTATGTGGGATGGGTGAGCCTAAAAATCTATTGGACACACCAACCACACTTAGAGGGGGGGCTGAATGAGTGTGGGGCTCTTTTTCAAAACTTCCCCTTACACAAAACTCCTTAGTTAGCAATCACCATTTATTCATCACTTATTACTGTCATTTATAATCAGTCAAATGTGAATATACATCAACAACAAATAACAACAACATATATCATCAACAAGTCATCACCACAAGGAACACAAATAACACAAGATGTATGTACACTTTTCAATTTATTACAGACTACAATCCTTGGGTTATCAACAAAAATTGAATAGAGTTACAACTCCACAAGAGCAACAGCTCTACAATGCAAGACTTAACTTACACAACTCAACACCAACTGAGAAGAGGCATCAATCCTCAACAGATACCAATCTGTCAACAGGTACATGACCTGTCAATAGTGCAGCACGCGTATGTACGCGCCCAGGCTCACTGCAGCCCATGTATGTACGCTCTCTGGTCCACTTTTGCTTGCGTACTCCTTCAGAAACTAGGGTTTCTGAACTTTCGAAACTTTCACCGTCAAGATCTTAGACTTACGGAAACTTTGATGCGTCCATGAGATCCTCCAGCCACTCTCTCTCTCATAATAGATCTTCAAGATATGCTCAAGAGATATTTTCACAAGAGACCCTTGCCTCTTATTTATACTCTCCAAATAGATTCCTTAGAAGCATATTCTATGTCACTTTGTCCATATAGCCAATTTGTCCACTTGTCCATATATCCAATAGTCACTTGAACACTTAACCCATTTTCCTCTTTTTAGGGTTAACCACTTTCCATAATTAGAAAGTTCTCCATTTACTTTATTATTTAAATAATCTTCCTTGATTTTGTCACTTCACTTTATTATTTAAATAATCCTCTTTGATTTTGTAACTTTGCTTTATTATTTAAATAATCCTCCTTCTTTGCAAGCACTTTGACTTCTTTGACCTTTTAGGGCTTCAAGCCAACATGTGAGGGTCCTTCAACTTCGTAAGGCCATAACTCTCAAACCGTGAGGAGTTATGTGACATTCCACATACCACCAGAAATGGCATGACAAGAACTATCCATCTAGGATAGTTTCACTAATAAATTCGTTGATCTTCATCTCATTATTCCATAATTAAGCATGGGTTATCTAATCATACTTCTAGGATATCTCAACCGCAAAGCATCTTCCCATGAGGGCTTTCACCATAAGGGGACCACTTTGGAGTTCACCCATTTGTACTTCTTATCAAGACAATAATGAGTCATATTTACATCAATCAACTATGCATCATATATCAATGACAACTCATTGATCCATCTTCATCTATGCATCATATATCAATGAAACCACATCGATCCATCTTCATCTATGCATCATATTATATGACTATGATTCATTTTGTCATCAATTCATTCACATCAAGGATTATACATATTACAACAGTATGCTATGACAAGACATTGTTCCTTTGACATCAATCATCAATCACTTAATCCTTTGAAATCAACCTGTTGACATCAATGACAACATGATCCAACAATCTCCCCCTTTGGCATTGATGGCAATACCAACATTGATGTCAACACCAATTATTGATGGCAACATGTAGACAAGGCATTGCTCTACATCAATAGTAATCTCAATCACATCAATGTGACTATCTCTCCCCCTTTGACATCAATGGAAAAGGGTAGTTCTCTCCTTGGGTCTGCTCCACTTGCCTGGATGCCTTGATCTTCCTTTGAATAATCTCTCCCTTTTTTAACAAAGGATATCACTCTGATGTAATGTTGAAATCATGTCATGCAATACTGAAGTCATATCACTCAGGCTCCCCCTGGAACGATGCCTTTGTCCTCTTCATCTCTGTGACCATTTCTCCCCCTAGAACCATGCCTCTATCCTCTACATCTGATAAATATCTCCTCCTGGAATCATGGGAAGAAGAATGACTCCCCCTATGGGTATGTCTCCCCCTATCCTTTCTACAATATGAACAATATGTTGCCATTGAAATATGCTTCCGCTGCAAAATGCTACTGCTCAACCGGAACATAGATCAACCACTCTTTCTATGACGATCCTTGGACCTGTCCATGCATCAAACTCATGCCATACCATACATCATGAATCAAAAGATATGTCAATAATGAAATGGAGAATCATGAAAAAAACATCAACCAAGTACATCTTGTGCCAAATTGTGTGCCAACCATGCACAACACCCATGTACATCAACCATGTACATAAATACCATACAATATACCATAAGATATCACCAATGGAGTGTATCAACCATATGCCAATAACAACGTGCCAACCATGTGCCACAAACAAGTGTCATATGCTTCTACCATGAATCAAGTTCCACAACCATCATCTCAATCAATCAAGTATCTCAACTATATCATCCCATATATCATGTACCAAAGTATGTGCTAAACAAGTAATACAATGGTGTACTTTAGCCAAGTAATATCATCCACATACATATGCCATCCATGAGTGTATCAACATGCACTAAACATGCATCACCATCTGTACCAAGCAAGTGCATCAACCATGCACCAATACCATAACAAGATGAACTATAATCAAGATGTGTCCTCATATATGAATGCCATATCAACCATAGGTCGTGTGCCAATCATACTGCTAGTAAGTGCTTCAAACAATGTACCAAATGTGTACCAAACATGCATCTATGACTCATCAATGATGTACATCATGTCCACCTCATCAACTCATCAACTACATGTCCCAATATGTAGTCCATCCATATGCCAAATGCATGCACCAAGATATCCAACAAAAATGCTTCCAATAATACATCATAAGATATATCAATGAAACTCAAATATGTACCAGCCATGTACCCCAACAAATCAACTTCAACCTCCATTCACTACAACAAATACTAAGCATCCAAAAAGTACTAGAAGTGTGCCTCAATATATCAATGACATCTCTAACTAGCATCATCATGATACATCTCATAACCAAAATTCCATTTCTTCACTGCCACAACCAGCATTGTTCTTCAACAGAAAAATGTCTCAATCCACACTCTAGGGTTAGTACCATGCATCCAAGATAGTATTTTAATACTCAACCATATGTCACCACCATACATACATCAATCATGTATGACAATATGTAATCATGAAAACTTGCAGCAAACAATGTCATACCCTGCAACAAACCATGTCAGACCCTACAACACATAATTATACCATCATACCATGATGCAACTTTATGCATAGCCTTTTTCCCAAGGCTTTACCACAGATACGTGACATGCTGCAAAGACAGCTCGTGTATGTACGTGACTTTTACCATTGTAACCAGTGTATACTTTTGAAGATGACAAACTTGAGCTTTCCTTAAGGCTGCCATTATGCTCTGGTTGTTCAGTCTTCTTTGCCCACTTCTGAAGGTGTCCCTGCTTCTCAGAACTTGAGCTCTAAGCTTCCATATTTTCAAAGATGTCTTCCTTACTAACTTCATTCCTTCTTCTAGTCATGTTATATGAAGTCCTCATCATGGACTTTCTTTTTTTGTTCCATCAATCCTGGGATTTGTGACCAAATCCACTACAGTTGTAGCATCTAATGATGTGACAGCGAACATCAATGTGTCCTACTTGATTACATCTCCAACATCTTAAGGTGTTATGAAATATTTCATTATCTCTCCTTGAATAGAATATGCACTCCAAATCTTTGTGACCATATTCATTACATGAGTAACTGTGACCATGAAAAACATTTGCATACCTTTGAATTGGTGTCCATCTTGGAGGTGTCTTGAATTTGCTTTGAGATGTAAAGATAGCTTCTCGATATCCTCCTTGCTTTGTCCTTTCCTTTCCTTGTGTAGATGGTTGACTTGCAACATTATTTCCATCCTTTGAGAGTGAGGGACTTACCTCATACTTCTTTGAGGTGCTTGCTTCAACATGTGTAGCTTCTTTCTTGTATCCAAGACCTGATTTATCATTTCGTGATCTTTGACTATCCAAGATCTCATTCAAGATTGTTGAGCTATTAAAGAACCTGTTTGACTTCTCTACTTTCTTTCTAACATCAACAACTTCAGCTTCCAACTTACGACATGACTCTTCCTTTTCAATTACTTGATTCTTTAATAGTTCCTCTATTCTTTTGTCTTCTTCAATTTGGGTCTTGAGATGGATATTAACTTCAAGACTTTTGCTAATCTCATCATCTACCTTCTTATTTTCTTATATTTCATTCTTTATTCTTTTGATCTCTTCTTCTTTTTCTTCTAATAGAGTCCTTTTAGTTTCTTTTTGTTCCTTGAGCATTTCCTCTAACTTCAAGATATGCCTTTGATTCTTTCTAAGAAACTTTTTAGTGTTATAAAAAATATATCTATATTCTATGTAGAATTGGTCATAGTTGTATTCATATAGACCCCATTCAACTTTCCTTTTAAGCTCTGATAGTTCTTCTTCTACATTTTCCATGGGATAACCATGATCTAACTCCACACATACTATCTCTAGGTATTCTTCTTCACTTGTAGAGAAATATTCAACATCATCACATTTTGAAATATTGCAATCGGGGGTTTTTGGAGATTCTTTACCTTCATTGATCTTGATGGAATTGTCTTCAAGGTATTCCTTTTTTCCAACATCATCATATTTAGAGTCATTGCAAATAGAGGATTTTGGAGATTCCTTACCTTCATTGTTCTTGATGGAGTTGTCTTCAAGATCTTCCTCCTTGCTTTGGTATGTCTCCTCTAGCTTTAGCCATAGATCCTTGGCAGCAATGTAATGTCCCATGCTCTCTTTGATAGAACTTGAGAGTCCACTAAGAATGGTCTTGAGAGTCCATGCATCATTCTTCTTTTCTTTCCTTTGAGCTACAAACTTTGACTTGTTCCTCAAAGGAACTAATCCACCAATAGCTGCCTTCCAAATACCCGCTCCTATTTCCTTCAAGTGCACTTTCATTTCTATTCTCCATGTAGAATAATTTTCCTCATCAAGGATTGGAACTTCATCATCCATTTGTGTGTCCATGGATCTCCTGCAAGCTTGTTAAGGCTTATAGTAAAGGCCCGCTCTGATACCAATTGTTGGACACATCAACCACACTTAGAGGAGGGGGTGAATGAGTGTGGGGCTCTTTTTCAAAACTTCCCCTTACACAAAACTCCTTAGTTAGCAATCACCATTTCATCACTTATTACTATCATTTATAATCATTCAAATATGCATATACATCAAAAACAAATAACAACAACATATATCATCAACAAGTCATCACCACAAGGAACACAAAGAACACAAGATGTATGTACAATTTTATTTTTATTACGAACTACAATCCTTGGGTTATCAACAACAATTGAATAGAGTTACAACTCCACAAGAGCAACAACTCTATAATGCAAGACTCAACTTAAACAACTCAGCACCAACAGAGAAGAGGCATCAATACTCAACAGATACCAATCTGTCAACATGTACGCGACCTGTCAGTAGTGCAACACACGTATGTACGCGCCCAGGCTCACTGTAGCCCGCGTATGTATGCTCCCTGGTCCACTGCTACTTGCGTACTCCTTCATAAACTAGGGTTTCTGAACTTCTGAAACTTTCGTTGTCAATATCTCATACTTACAGAAACTTTGACGTGTCCATGAGATTCTCTAGCCACTCTCTCTCTCAGAATAGATCTTCAAGATATGCTCAAGAGATATTTTCATAAGAGACCCTTGCCTCTTGTTTATACTATCCAAGTAGCTTCCTTAGAAGCATTTTCTAGGTCACTTTGTCCATACAGCCAATTTGTCCACTTGTCCATATATCCAATAGCCACTTGAACACTTAACCCATTTTCCTCTTTTTAGGGTGAACCACCTTCCATAATTAGAAAGTTCTCGATTTAATTTATTATTTAAATAATCTTCCTTGATTTTGTCACTTCACTTTATTATTTAAATAATCCTCTTTAATTTTTTCACTTTACTTTATTATTTAAATAATATTCCATCTTTGCAAGCACTTTGACTTCTTTGACCTTTTTGGGCTTCAAACCAACATGTGCGGGTCCTTCAACTTCGTAAGGCCATAACTCTCAAACCGTGAGGAGTTATGTGACATTCCACATACCACTGGAAATGACATGACAAGCACTATTGATCTAGATGGATATCGGTGGCCACGGCCATTTTGAGGGCCTAAATGAAAGTTTTTTGGTATAGATCTCCTCAATGATAGTTGAAGACATTATTGAGCCCCCAAAATGAATCTCCTCAGTGATACCTTTCCAACGGGCTATCACACACCTAAAACGAAGATCGTATGCAAAAGTTACGACCCCGGGAAGTTGATGTACTAGCTTACCCAAACGGGGCCCACATGACTTTTGGCGTTTCATCTCCTAGGGTTAGGTTTTTGGATGTATAGGGTTTTTGACATTCTTTCTTATTGTAAAAAGGCCTTCAGATCCTCATTGTAACCTTCTTCTTGTGAATGCGCGCTGCCGTCACATCTCTTCTAAGAGATAAGCAACCACTATTCCAGCAAGCTTGTTTTTGCTGCATTTTACAGTTTCAGCTTATTTCGTTATTGAATAGAAAACTAGTTTTACTGTATCTCTATTATTTTGTGTTAAGCACCTGTTAATAATCAGTATTCATTTCATTATGCTCATAAAATTTGGATCAGTGGTATCAGAGCAGTCTGCTCCTTGTCGTCTTAATGCATGTCCCCAACGAGGTCGGAGTACAAAGAGTTGGGTCTCGAGCTTGTTTCTCTTGACGACAGAAGCTCTCGCACACCCAAGTGACCTCCCATGGTAGGAGAAAAGAAATATGATGGGACAGGAGATCCTTTCAAACTATTGATTGAGGAATCCCTCATGCAACAGAGGAACGAGATGATGGATAGTTTCGCGCAAATCCTTCGGCGACTACCAACAGGCGATGCATCTTCTTCGAACGGAGGCACTGCCCCCTTCAAGGTACAAATAAACTTTGATATTCCTATATTTGAAGGTTAGATAGACGCAGATGTTGTAGACAAGTGGTTGAATCTACTAGAAGGGTATTTTTCTATTCATAAATTTTCGAATAGAGAAAAGATTACTTTTGCGCTCCTCAAAGTCGTTCCCCATGTCAAAGATTGGTGGGAAACTTTTTGTGAGCAAAAGGAAACATAGGAAACCTCATTATTTTCAGTCACGACCACCTGGGAATCCTTCAGGGATGCTATTAAGGAACAATACTCCCCTGTCGGAAGTTATGACGACCTGTATACCAAATCGACCACACTGCGGCAAGAAAGAGACCAAGCAGTG
>CBVK0101103039.1:0-10020 GCA_900067695.1 Picea abies | reverse complement strand
ATTTAGCCCCTAAAATCATCCATGGTTGAGTCGATGAGGCAGGTGGAAGGTGCCATGCTAGTGCCACATCATATGGCACAAGTGACAGGTGGTCACGTGCATTCCATGTGGTAGTGAGTTGTATTTGATAATGAGAACCCAATAAAACTTCAGAAGATTGTAACTTTATATAGAGAGCGTAGATTTTGGGCTTGATTATAGTCGTTGGAAATCTATCAACGAGTAGAATCCATTTATGGTTTTCATTTCTAGAGAATAGATGAGTTGATGATGAGGAAATTTAGACTCCCTGACATCCTAAGAAAGGATTAGGGGGGTGAGTATGTCAAAAATATCCTTTCTTGTGGCCTATACTTTCCAGATATTGTTCTTGCACAGATTCCTGATAAACTATATTGGGTTTGAAGAGAATCACTTAGTTTTTCATATGATTATGTAGACCCCCTAGATACTTGAGGATTACATCTAGGTTCTTGGAAAAAATACCCAGCATAACAACCATCTTTCTAGATTCAGTGGTATACTCCTGCACACTCTTCATTTTCCTTTCCTTGAGGTAATGTTAATGGATCCATTGGTCCTATACATACTTGATAGGGTAGAATTGGGACTTAATGAGGGTTTTGAAATCCTCCCACTTAGTTGCTAGTAGATCACCCTCCATCCTAAGTGTCTCTATGTGGCTTTCCCACCAATTTAATGCATGGCCCTCTAATTCTAGTCGGGAAAATGAAATCTTCTACTCCTCATATATTTTGTGAACACTAAAATAGACCTTTAATTTTTGCAACCAATGATTCAAATTTAATGCATCGATCTCACCTTTATATGGCTTGATATCCACTTTTGCTTCCATTTTAAATAAGGACTGTGAAGGGGTAATGGAACTAGAACTTGCCTTCTCTTTCTCAAGATCTTTCCTTGACTCATTTTCTAGGTCTTCATTTTCTCCCAGTTTCCTCTTTGATTTGATCTCTGAGTTAGAGCCTCCAACCTCCCTAAATTGCTCGATATTGCATGTGATAGATTCCATGAGGATGCCCATATTGTGAGAGATAGAATGACTTTCTCTTCCAACCTTGTAAATATCTCTTCTGATGGATCTCGAGGGTTGTTATGAATAGACTCGTCCACCATGACTAGGGTTCTAGGACTTTCTTCTTAAGAAAATTATTGAATCCTACAACTTTCCACAAATACCCAAAAGAAAACTTCTTTGATACCAATATGATCTATAAATTGTCATGGATATTCCACTTGAAAAGTTCGTCACAACATAAATTGTATTATATTGAAATATTTTACTATGCATGTTTATTCTTAGATATTACATTTATAATCACTAGCTTAATGCTCAAATTAATGAAATAATTGAAATGTCAAAATGAAAGACTAGGAAAAAGAACACACCATTTATACAAATGAGCATTAGATGAATCTTGGAAAACCCAATACAAGAGAAAAATCAGCTAGAAGGAAAGGCATATTCTCTACTCTATGTTATTCAGTAATGAAATGCAAGTACAAAGAAAAGGGAGAACTCACTATGGAGTTTCCTATGACTTTATGTCTTGAATGGATACCACGTTATATTCTTCCTACCTCTATTGTACTCTCAAATACTAATACCTGTATTCTTTGTTCAACTCTAGAACAAGTACAATACAAAAGAATGGAACCCCTTCTCCTCATAGCAGTCTGCTATTTAACATAGCCCAATAGTCATCTAGGGTTAGGTTTTTGAATTCCTCAACCCTCAATTAGTGATCAAGTTTCTACCTTATAGAATCTTCTTAAAAATAAATATGTGACTAGGCACACACGTTTGAGTGATGGGGTTTGACGTTGCATCCACTCGTATCATGGTGGTAAACAAGGTAGGTCAACTTGTGGTAGGCATAACTTTCACATACGAGCTTCGATTGAGAAAAGTTATGCACTGTTAGAAAGATCTCAAAGTGTAGAACACCAAAAAGGGTGTGAGCATGATTTATAAACATTGTAACCCCAAAAAGTGTCGTTTAATGCCTCAAAATGGATCTGGAAGTTTCCAAACCCCAATTTTCCAAACTTGGACCTACCACTAAAATGGTCCTGTAAGTCGATTCCTCTGGTTATTTCCATCCAGAAAGTACCAAGATAGATGAAAAATTATATGATGATGCAATCTGGATCATTTTACCTCTTCTAATACCTTCTTGTGAATGAGTATTTCCAACATGTCTCTCTCTGACAATAAGCTACCATCGTTTTAGCTAAATTTGTATTGTTTTATATTTTATAATATTTTCCTATTTTATTAATTCATAAAATTTGGGTTTCATTATATCACTTTTCTGTTTATAATATATCTTTTTGTCTTTCTATCTAAATTTATGTCTTCATTTTATTAAACTAACTTTAATAATTAATAAATAATATTTAATTATTTAGGACATAAATTAAACTCTACTCAATAAAACTAAAGTTACACATGATGTTAATAAAACTAAAGTTAGACATGATGGTGGATGATCAACTATGATACAAATTAAAAATTAAAACTAAATTTGGTAATTATCACTTAGTTTATCTTCTAAGACAACAATTTAAGATTCAAATTAAATTATAAAATTTAATAAAATTTGAATTAATTTAAGTAAATATTATAACAAATCAAATTATTGTTTTAGTTTAAAAGGGATTTTTTTTCTTAAAATATGTGTTTATAAAATATTATGAGACCTCTTAAATCATATGTAAAGATTTATATTAGCATCCATAGTAGCTAGGTACTTTCACTCAAAATTGCAATAACATATAAAAAAAATTAATGTCATTTTATACTAAATTGATGTTTTAAAACATGTAAACCTCATTAAAAAATTTCAAGTTATAAGAAAGGAGTTATTACATTATAATTTAAATTTATAACACAACATGTTATACTTATATTTTCAACCATAAGTTTTGCAAGTATGTTACTAAATGTTATAAGGCTAGAATTACATAATTGAGTAAAATTCTCATAGTTATTTCACAAGGAAATAATTATTTTGCCACGATTTCATAATTATGAAATAAACATTATTTTATAATTGAGGAAAAAAACGTATAATTGAAAAGAAAGTTCATAGTGAGATGGAAAAAGTTCATAATAGGTTGGAAAAAGCTCATAATTAAGCATTGAACTTGTGCATGACTTGTAATTGCTTAGTTCACATGCCATCAAGCCTATCTATGACTTGTAATTGCTTAGTTCACATGCCATCAAGTTATCTATGACCTGTAACCACCTAATTCACATGTCATGAAGTCTATCTCCATTCTCTTCTAAAATCTTATAAGAGGAGACCAAATCAAGGAGATGGGGAGAGGGAGGGTTTGAGAGTTGTTATGCTAGAAAAATAGAGAGAGAAGCTCAAGAGGGAAAGGAGGAGCATCGAGAACTTGGAACTAGGAGGAATGCATCAAGACTCCAGGTAAAGAAACATTGATGTATTCATCCATTTGATTTATAGTATAGATATATGTGTTTTCCCTTGTACCAATATGTTGCATCTAGTTATATGTAGTAGATATGATTTGTCCTTGAGTAGATTGGATTAGTTGTGATTTCCTAACACTAGAAAGAGTGTGTAGATTGGTGTTTGTTTGTCACTTGTGTACAGGAAGCATATCATAGAAGTTGGAGCTAGGATCTCGAGAGTTGCATCAGTGGGACATGCGATGACAACCTTCGATAAAGAGTTATGTTATTGTCTTTCTCTTTGTGTAAAATGAACTATTCTCATTAGATTTAGGCAAACCCTGTAGATATCTATACATGTTGTCTATCTTGGCTCAAGGGAAGATCTAAGGGAAATTTTTCTTATATGTAGGATGGATTTATCTGTAATAGAATTGGAGACTCCACTAGGGAGAGCCTTTTCTTTCTTCCTTGGCTCTCTTAAGGAGTTTTTCTTTTAAAATAGGGTCACGACCTTCATACAAAATTTTGTAACTTTTTGTGTAGAATCTAAAGGAAATTCATACATATCTAGATTCCTATAAAAATTTGTCCATTTAAAAGAAAATCATCCAAATTGGTGTTCAGTAAAATCAACTATTTTGCATATTTTTCGTGATGACCGTGTGGACTGTTTGGATAATATAATTTCACGGATAATTCAAATTGCAGTGAAACCAAATCCATTATATAAAGTATTTCTAGGTTTTTTTTTTTAATATTATATTATATGTTTCTATTAAATACAAAGTGAACTACAACCCTTGTAAATTTCTCCTCCCAAACTCTAGATCTCGATTATATATTTTTCCATGTTTTGGGTTTTTGATCCTGTAGAGACATTGGATTGTGTTTTTGTGCATTACTAACAATATCCTACAACCCTTGCTTTTTTTTACTAGTTTTTGTTTTGCAAATCTATTTTCTTGATTATATTAAGAAGCTTTTTGAATTCCAATTGAAAAGACAAAAAAATCTTGGCTTTCTTATGATTTTTTGAAGAATTAAAAACAAAGTACATTGTGGAAGAGTTTGGTTTGAGATCTTGGAAAAATTTTGGATCTGATTTGTTTCACATGGTTTCTTGGTGTTTGAGAGGTTTCATTTTGAATTTTACAGAGGAAAAATATTTCTTCTCCCTCCCATAGTTAGAATTCATCGAATTGAACAAGTGCATTAGCATTTTTGCATTATTTTGGTTAGTTCAAGAGTAAACACCATAAAAGTTTCAATAATTTTACCTTTGACATAACAATAGCCATAAGAAAATAATTTGTAAATTAAAATCAATTAGACTCTTTTCTTTCTTAGCAAACCAACTTTAGATAGATTTAGGGCCTTGGATTAGGATTGGAGAGTGAATTCTTCAAGGCCACCAAAATGAAACCTAGAAGTCATTAATGAGTGTAAAACCCATTCTTACTATCAGTGTGTTGAGAAGATCATCCAACATAGGATTCAAGAACGAGATCACATCGAAGCAAGTAGAGAGATTACCCTTATTTTCTTGTTTCGATATTTCTTCAATTACTACATATATGGGGGTTTCGATAGTACCACACCTCTTTGTGAGGTAATTCCTTCGAAGATTCAAGCTTAGTTACCCTGCCCTTATGTGTGGTTGGACCTACAACTGTTCGTCGGTTCATTGATTGTGACGTGGTCACCTTAGTGACCTTTCCTATGTATCCTATAGAGGTGATTGCAAGTGGTATGTGCTTGTAGTACCTGCTGAAAATGTTCATTCATGGTCTCAGTTCCCTCGGAGGGTGCCTACCATAATAAAGGGTTCTTGCATCAATCAGGGTTGTTTCATGTCATTCATCATAATTGTTCGTCATACCTTCACTAGTCAATATTATGGGGACTTCATCTCCCCCAGAGATTTGGTTTTAGGAAGCCCCCCTAAGCCATTGGTTTTCTTGTTGTTATCCTATATTTGTACATAGGGGTGTGCTCTTTAATTCCAAGTCTAGAAATGCCTTAAGGTTTATTTGTGTTTGATTTAAACATATCACTTTCACTGTGGATGAATCACCATGTTGGTCCCATCGATTATGAGGACTAGAACCAATCACAATGGTACATCCACCTCTCGCATAGCATGAGATAGGTGACCGTGAATTTGAAGAGTCCATTCTTTGCTTTGAGGAGACTGGTTTGGTTGAAGTGGAAGTGGTCGAGAAAATTCCTCCACCAAAGTTTAACCCTCCTTTGTGATGCAGGAGTATCATCAGCAAGCACGAGTGGAGGGCAGCTAGATATACACAAGCGCGCATTTTGAAGACATTTTGAAATTTTGAAAGAAAACACATTAATGTAATAGCTGGAAGGATGTAATTTCTTTTAATGTTTTGGGGATTGTAATACAGATCTTGAGTGTTCGCTCTCATCTGTTAATTGTGGAAATTTATTGTAATAAATGTAAAGTAGATGGTAGTCTTTAATTTCGATAAGATAGCTTAATGTTGTAGGAGGGAAAACTAAAGAAGACTCCCTCGTAGATGTATGGTATTGTCATTCTCATTGTATAAGAAGTAGAGAAATAGAGGGTATAGGAGAGCAGATAAGAACATAGATTTTAGAAGTTGTATAAGCAGATAGTTGTTGTTGTTGTAGAACATGTACAGAAGCACTTGAATTAATATAAGAATGTTTTGATTCAATTTTATGGTGTATTTTGGTTCCTATATGCATCTATTGAATGGTATGTTTACAGGTTGTTTATATTCTCTATTATGCATTTGTTTCAATGCCATATGTATGTGATTTCATGTTGAATGTATGAAGTCCGTGAGAAGAGTATAAGTTTCAATTGTTTCTCTTCCTGAGAATTCCTGCAAGGAGTGTAGTGAAATTCCGCAAGGAGTGCGTTGACAAGTTCTAAGTTTATCTCAGAAAGCTTTGGAGAGATAGAGTTAACTTATACTAGTAGAAGTGCAAGTATAGCATAGAGTCCTGCAAGGTGTGCGCAGGCCAGGTTGAGTCTTAAACTTTTCCAACCCAAGTGAGTGGTTGAAGAACTTTTGTCGCAAGGAGTGCACAAAGTTAGAGTTGTCAGATAACCAGAGGTTATCACAAAGGCCGCAAGGAGTGCGTGCAGGATTCCTTAGAATCCTTGAGTTTGCAGCAAGGATCAAGCTCAAGAAGGATAGAGTTGAGGGAAGTTCAGAGGAAAGGTGAGGGTTGAAGTCACCTCGTAGAATCAAGCTCCAGAGGGTTGACGCCAACTCATTTGGAGAGAAGCCAATGAGAATCTTGATGGACGGTAGAAATTCCTAAAGGGAGAAAACATTGATTTTCATGGCTGTTGGATCCAATAGATCTGTGGGGAGGATAAGGGAGAGAGTCTTTCAACACTCACAAGATCAGGAGAGATAGTATCCATCATATCTGAAGGAGTGTGAGCCATTGATTTGTCACTCTGGAATATCGAGAAGTCGGGAATCAGAAGAGTGGAGGAAGCTACTTTCGGAAGTCGCAAGTCGCGAAATTTCGATTCACAAAGGAAGAATATGGGGCGTCGAATCATGGGAACTAAATACTGTCGATCTGGCATAGTGGTCATTGCAGGTTCCCATTTCGGAAGAAAGGGGATAGAACCACTTCGAAAATCCCTTATACGTGAAATCCTAAAAGTTCAAAAGCTGAGCCCCAGGTCATAATTGGAGGTCATATGGTTGGAGAATTTAAGGGAGGAGCTAGGGACTGTTAAGCCTTATTTTGGAGTTCGGGAATTGCAGGAGTCAGGGTGAATCATAATAGAAGTCCTGAAATCACAAAATGCGAAGCACCTTTTGGTAAGGAGCATGGTCACCGTCGGTGGTCGCATGGGAGGAGCTTGCACCTAGTGCTTGCTCGCACAGGTGGAGTTCGTAAAAGGACCTGTGGTTTATATGTGTTGAAGGTTCCAGTGTGGACCAAGGATCCATTTTGTCTTAGAGGAGTTGAAGATCCATAGTCCGGGAGGTCAGCAGACTCTGCTGAGGTGGGGCTCTGCGTCACTTTGACTAATTTTGAATCATCTATACTTATCCAGGTAAGGATATGTTTTCATGAACCTTTTTCTTTGTTTAGTGATCCTTACACCATGTCAGGCCCAAGTGCTTCTTCCATTTTTGGTGAGCCATCAAGCCCATCCACATGTGGGACTTCTGGCATCCCCATGATGTCCACATTACCATCCATGAGTTCCATTGGACCTACATAATTTTTTTCCTTTTTCTATGGAATCCTCTATCTGGGGGATATCAATCGTGTCCTATTTTCCATTCGTTAGTGTACTTAGAATTATTATTCCCATCCCATCAATTTTGATTCCCACAGTCAAATACATTTGGTGGGCAGTTGTCACATACCCATTACCAAATCAAAAAATTTCGTTGTATTCTATAGACTTAGAGCCCCAAAATATCTATGGAGGCCTAGCGTAAGTTAGCTCTTTCTCTGTCAGCTCCCATGTGATCGTAGGTCATGATCACCGGTCAAATAATCATGGCGCCTCTTGGTATTTCGCAACTCGGCGCCACAGGAATGTCGAATCATTTGAATATGTAAACATTGAATCCCGATAGGGATAGCGAATGGCCAATGGGAACAGATCCCAATAGGGCTAGAGAATTCGCCAATGAGAATGGGCCCCATTGCGCGGTTAAGTGGAGTACAGGTGGCAGAGAGGGAAACGCGACACGGTATTCAACGTGATAGGAGGGAGCCCCACTTTACACACCATACCATTCCGGACCCCCACCCCCCCCATTAAAGGCAGAATGGCAAGGGGGGTCCGGAATACAACTGAGCACCATTGATCAAGGTGAAATAATCTCGACCGTTCGAGAGTTGCGCGTCCAATTCTGGACCCCCCCCCCATTAACAATAGAATGGCAAGGGGGGTCTGGAATGAAGCCTCAGTCGTAGATCTGGGCGGGTGGACTCTGGTCATCCATATCTGCTCGCTACTTACCTTAATCCGCATTCGCGCCCCAGCGTAAATCCAACCTCTCTTCCTCACATCTGACGGTCATTACAGACCCTGAGATTCCCTGAAGGAATCTCGTCCATTCATCGGGATTTAACCACATGATAACATCTCCATATTATAGGTCAGGATTTATCAAGGCGAGAGCCCGACCTCTCGTCAACGGAAATCTCGAATCCCCGATTCCTGATTTCCCGATTTCCCGATACGGGTAATCTTTCAACACGTAGCCTCCTTAAGTCGGACGTTCCAGATCTATCCTGGGGTTTCCATAATCAAAAGTCTCGATCTCTCGTCACTAGGACTCCCAATTTCCCGACTCCCGGTTTCCCAAAATGAATAATCTCTTGACACGTGGCCTCTGTTATTCGGACGGTCCAGATCTATCCCGGGGTTTCCATAATGGAAAGTCCCTATCTCTTGTCACCAGGACTCTCGATTTCCCGACTCTCGGGTTCCTGAGATAGGTAATCTCTTGACACGTGGCCTCCTTAAATCGGATGGTCCAAATCTATTTTGGGGGTTTTGCCCCTATTCACTGGAGTTTTAACCCTCGGGTATCTCCTGACAGATCCAATGGCTATCGGGTTTTTCAACCGAGATCTGACGGCTCAGATAGGTTCCTAACTTGTGGGCTCTGCCACGACTTCCTAGACATGGAAAATCAACGGACCAGATGTTCTCATGTACCTTGGGGATCTAAGATCCTGATTTCTTTACTACCCACAAAGACACAGAGAAACCAAGTGGTAAGGCTTTTAACACCCTACTTCCTCCAACCAATCTAATGGTCATGTGTGACCGTAGATTTCCTGATGGGACCTCATCCGTCGATCAATACCTGTCAAGGTTAAGGTACTCAACACTCCATCTTTTTCTTCCAATCTGACGGTCATGAGCGACCACAGATCTCCCGATGAAATCTCTTCCGTCGATTTGATAATTATCAGGGATTTCTTAAGGCCTTGCGCCATCACGTCCTCCTTCCAAGTTCTTGATGGCTTTTCCAAGAAGGGTATCTCTATGGGGAGGTCCACCCAGGGTACTATCTGAGGCAGATAAGGGTATCTTTCTCCCGAGGACCAGACATGAAGTCTGAATTAGATCAGTATACATATAAACAACGATTTAAGAGAACATAAGTCATACGTAGTCTTTCCATCTAAACATACAACTATCTGTACTGATCAAGACACCATACAGACATCCTTATAATGAAATCATTCTCAGTTTCACAGCTTATGATCATAAACATCAGAGTACATATATTTCAAGATGCCAAAGGCAAAACACTTATCAGATAGTAACACCAGGGGTTATGCAACTGCTGAGAGGGGTGCTCATTTCCACCCAACCGTAGGTTGAGCGACTCCCAGCGGATTTACCACTGGCCACCCCCGAGCTGAGATCACGATGTTGTGAGACTGCGTCACTGTCTTCTAGCGACCAGGAGAAAAGGTTACTCTCCTTCCTCTCTGATATCACTCACTCTGCATATTGCTAGAGCTCTCCCCTCGCATCTCCCCCCCCCCCAATTGCTTCTTCCCCACACCTT
>CBVK0101103036.1:0-11683 GCA_900067695.1 Picea abies | reverse complement strand
CTTGCGTTACATAAAAGGAAAGCCCCCCCCCCCTCAAACACGCCCCCCTATTTTTAGTATTTGTCGGTAACACCAAACCGTATCTATCGCAATTGTGCTGGTGCACTTGAAGGGTGCTAACTTAAAAGGTGGAGTATGGTTATGTACAAGGTGATTTTATGTAATCAAGATGTAACCTTCCGACTTTTCATTTGAATGCATATGTTTTATCAAGATGTAACCTTTCGACCTTGAATGCACGGGAACTTCAGTGAATATTGAAAACCATCTCAATGGCCTTTCTAGCATGACTTATCGCCACTTTCGTTTTACCATCGAGCACATGGTTCCCATCAATCCAGTCTTTTAGCAATCTTATTGAAGGAAGCTTATGATGGATGCTAAAAATAGTCTCAATGACCTTTCTAGCGTGCCTTATCGACATTTTCAATCAACCCTCAGTCCATCAAGCTGGTCTTTTATCACTTTTCTTGAAGGAATCTCTTGAAGGAAGCTATGCATCCGTATCCACGATGAGATGCAGACCTAGTAGACGCAACCCCAGGTAATATAGAAAAGAAAGACCCCCTTCATGATCCTGGCAAGGACCCTATTTTCGAAGGCCAGGACACTATCTTGTTTTCCCCTAATAGCCTTAGCTATATTTATTCCCCTCTCCCTTATGATCGAGTGACTACGTTCCTCAATTCGCTAGCTAGAAGATACGGTTATATCTATATTTGTTACCCTAAAAGAGCTAACTAGAAGGTAAGGTTATCCCTCAATTTAGTTATTTGGTGGTGGGTTGGTCGAGAGTTCGCTTACTCACCCTCTATGTCTTCCCCTCACAAATTTAAGAGAGGATTTTAGATTCTCTTTAATAACGATATAATCCACTACTTTATATCATTCTCGTAAGTAATATGCTTTTTAGTAGGCATGAATGGAAATTTGAAGCTTAGGCAAGTTACGCCGGGATAAACCTCTGAAATAGCCATTTAAGCCCGTTGTATCAACACTTCCTGATAACCTCCCAAAATTGAAAGTGATGTTTACTTAAAGAATAATGGCACTTGAATACGTTTCACCACGGCTAGGCGGGATGGAAAAGCTACGATTGCTAGGACTAATGGGATTGTTGCTTTCTTCGACCTTGCCAACTTACCGCTTAGATCTAGACCTTGTCGAGTGACCACTGCTAAGACCTTAGACCTGACGACTTGCCTTCATCGACCTTGCAACCGAACCGGAGACCTAATTGAAACCCGGATGCTCGTTGCTTGCTTCGACCTTGCAACCTGCCTGAGATCAACCTTGCAAACTTACCCCTTCGACCTTACATTGACTTCCTCCATCGACCGAGGACCAAACCATAGCCCTGATTAAGACCTCAATCGATGCCGCTCGTTGATCTATTCTTGCCCGTCTATCTAGATTGACTTCCTTGATTTTGTCACCTCACGAAATATCCCACCAACAACAATGGACCTACTCGAAACGAAACAAACCACAACAAAAAAACAAAGAACTATGGACATTCACCTCAAGCAATGAACCTACCTGTTGATCAATCGAGCTTGCCGACTGAATGCTTCGACCTACCCACTGAGAAAGAGAGATCTTGTGACCTTCGAACTTATACCGTATCGATCTATACCTAATATCTTCAATCTTTTTGCTACCTGCCTGAGAGGAAGGAGGAGGATACGCCTTGGTATCTCGAAATTTCAATAATGAAAGGTGGGATATCATAAGGCAAGTCGTCACTGCACTGGTTGTTTTAATCGCTAGATTTTGGGCCAGATTTTCTTGTGGGAGTAAAATAGGAGGGAATGGGTGGGGCTAGGCCTCTCTTTATATATCCTATGGCGGCGATAACTCAAGGCGGGCGTTGTAGGCAGGATTAATGTTCTCAGGCACAAAATCAATGATCTAGAGCTCTAGTGAGGCAAAAGAGACAAACACCTATCCTTCCTTCCTCCAAACTCTTTCTTTCATAGGGAAGCGTGGGGTTGAATGGAATATTGTGGTTTCAAGCTTCTCTGGTAGGGTAGTAAGACAAGTCATAAGGAAAGTCATATGTGAAATAAAAAGCTATAAACAAGGTAAATATATCAAAGCCATTGAATATCTAAGCTAAGTCGTCTAGTCAAGCCAAGCCAACAAGGCAAACCCATCCCATCCCATTTCATCCCTCCCAGCTAGCTTGTTCACCAGTCAGCAATCGCAACAATCCTACCTAGCGAGGCCATCTCTAGCCATTGATGTGAACGTTGTCAAATTCCATTCTTTCAAAGTCAACCGTCACTTTGGATGTGAAGTTGGGTTCCAAGATCGAGCAAAAATCGTGTTTTCAAAGTGGGAAAATGCCTTCCAATAGAGATTATGTCTCTCAATACTTGCCTTGTAACCGTTGTAGCTATCTATTGGTTGTTCCCTCGAAATTGAATAACCCATTGGCCTTTGACCAAAAGCAACAACCTATGGCCTGGCTGGACATCCCACCCCTCACGCACGCACCGAACGCGTTGAAGCTAGCACCCTACGACGACCACGAAGAGTGAAACAACAAGGATAACAACAAGAACAAGATCATCTGACCAGAGGAACGGGGAAAAGCAACTGCGCCACCGAACAAGCAAAAAGGAAGAGAGAATGGATAGCACGTTGAACAACCAGGAACAAAAGGGGAGGGAATTCTTTAAGTCATCGATTTACCTATTTACAAAAGTGAGTTCGGGAACCCAAAAGCATAATACCTTAAGGAACTCCAAAACACCAATCTTTGATTAGTCAAATCGGGGTTGGAGGGCTGCCTTTTTGGATCGACCAGAACTACTTATTGGGGCAACCCACCCTTTGGCCTTGGATTTAAGATGTGCACCAAAATCTTCAGTTTATTATGCGATGGGACCTTACCTTTGATTCAGACACTTCTTATGGATAGGATTATTACCCCACCTTCGATCCTTTAGTTGTATCCTTGAAAGAACCTATACTTTGCTTTTTCTTATTTAGCACTCCCTTGTTACTTGCTTCCGAGCTGGTTGGCTGGCTGGCATTGTTCGGATCACTAGGATGGATGGATGGCATGCTGGATAGGCTGGATTAGATGGTTGGTCATTTTATTCTTGTTGGATCGATCGTATACATGATAGATAGTTTACTTTATTTTGTTTGAGATAACCCCAACTAAGTCTAGATTTTATGGATGAATGAATGGAAGGAAGGTGCAGCCTTCACCGCATTAATTGGCTCAATAAAAATGCGAGTTCTTCATCCCGAAGATGGAAGTGCCATGCTTCCGAACCCCTCCAAACACAGGTTTGATATAGAAAAAACCGCATCTGATAAGGATCAGAGGTGCTTTCCTGAGGTACGAGGGTGAGGTTTTCGCTTCGCACCTTGACTTGAGGATGAAGGTAGGTGCCCAGGACAAAGGCTATGGGGAATTCATTATTCAATAAAGCTTTAGCTTGGGTTCGACCAGAACGAACTTGCTGGAACGAGGTTGGCTATTCAAATTTAGAGTTATTGACCCAGATGTATCATATGCCTATGACCCCGTAAAACCCCATCTTTTGTTAGTCAAATACGCGGTTGGATACGTTTTTGGATCAACTAGAACCAACTCCAACACTTCGTGCCTTGCTTTTTGGGATTTTGCACTTTGAATAGGTTTTTATCTACCGAAGCCCTGGACTACCCATATGATGCCTTTAAGCTTGACGAGAGGTACGCAGTTCCTCGGGGAAATAGCGTAGAATTAACCATAGGGACCGCGTACCCCTTTTTATTGGTCCCGAGAGGCAATTGGACAAGGCACCTCGTGTTTGAACGCTTTTGAACCAACCCAAATTTGACTCCTGGCTATCCCACCTTCTTAAACCAGAATCATTTTGTGAAGCCGCGCTGCGCACCTCCACCTTTAGTTTGATATTGGGATCTTCTTTCGAACTGCCTTTTGATAGCTATTCTTTATCACAATCAATGTTTGCCAAGCGTGGTCCAGAAAGAAAAGGTTTTACAGACAGATAGACATACCCTTTCTTTCAGTTATAACCCCTATCAACCAGCCAACCCTTTCTTTTTCTTTTTACCCGATCCATAGCTTCTAGCTAATTTATGTTTCTTTATCGGATGATGGGTTAGACAGGCTTACGTTTTTGAAGTTATGGCCTATCACCAGACTGATGGTGCAATGATACATCCTATCACCAGAAGTTATGGCCTATCACCAGACTGATGGTGCAATGATACATCCCTGGACAACAAGCAGGACAAGCTTTAGGCCAGGAGGACCCCCCACAAAGGAAGAACAGGTTTTATGAATACAACCTCACTGAGGAAAACAAATTTAGGCATGGAGTCGAGTTACCTATTTACAAAATTGAGTTCTTGGACCCAGATGGAGGGGGTGAATAATATTCCTTCGAACCCCCAAAAAACAAATCTTTTATTTAGAAAACAACGCTTTTGGGGACTTTTTTTATATCGATCGGACCATTGCCTACTTCAAAATGTTAGTTCGAGATCTCAGTGGATGGAGGGCCTCCGAACCCCAACAAATGCGGTTTATATTTCTTAAATGAGTGGCTGGAAACGTTTTTTTTATTGACCCGACTAACCAAACTTGGGTGCCCACCCCCCACCTGGTAGGTGCCCCAATACGTAATACCCTTACAGTGAAGGTTTCATACAGCCAACCAGATCCCTTATCTTTGAAGGAAGGGCTTCTTGGGTTGGCGAAACATCGATCGCTTTCGCACCTTGATCAACGTACATGATGAAATAAAGTTGGTGGCACAAGAACAACCAGTAGGAATTGGATCGTACGTGGAAACTGCCCTCTTGGGTTGGATTGAATACAACCTATTCGATCTTACATTTTTGGGTAGGCACTTTCAGCAACATTCATATTCACTTTTGTAGCCATAAGCCCTGGGCAATAAGGACAATCAATCGCCCCTGGATCGGATCCACAACAGTTTCTTTTGCCTTAAACTCATGGAAATGCACTAGGATGTCTGGTCGGACTTTGTTCCACGGCAAGTACCTTACATGCATTCAAGCAGGGAGTTGCCTAAAGAAAAATGCAAGTTATCAACTACACACTTACTTTTTGAACGGTCAGGCCTATACACATCCTCAAGGTAACACTATACCGAGCGCCCATTTTACGAGGTATGGGCGCTTTGAAGGAACCATTTGGGAGGGAGAACTAGTTTCAGCAGTGGAGGCTCATTCCACGAGTGCAATTAAATTGTGTTGTATTTTATATTCAATTGCTTAATTCATAGTTGATCAAGAGCCTCCCGACACAGTTGTCAATTCGTTCTCGTCTTCCTTCAGAGTAGGGGGAGTAGCTGGGAAGACAAGAAGGGCATTGAAATAGGCGGTTGGCTTAGGCAACCTGCCTTCCTTACTAGGGTCGAGGGCTAGATTTATTGAGTTGGGGCCTGATTGTAAACGTCCTGTATCACGAAGCCTAGAAAAATAAGCAATATACCAGTGTTTATAAGCTGGCTTTGTGTTGTATCAATTCATCAATAGTCTCCCGGGTGATGGCACAACTCAAAGGTAAATACTAAACAACCAATAAGTAGTACCCCTGCAAGTGATGGTTTCCAAGCTCATTTATTCTCAATGTGGAGTCTGGCTGTAGTCAATCCAAGAGGACCCACAACTGGTGGTTGTTGTAGGTCCAACTGACTGGTCTTCCTATAGGTTCAACCTTGTGCAACTGTAAGGGGTGGGTCGAACAAACTGTCTGTAGGGTTTGCTCACCCGACTTTGAAACTAAACGGGTGAGGGAGCCGCGTTTTGTTGAGTAAGTTGTGTTTCTTGGCCTAAATTGTCAACCCCGATTTAGAACTTCTGAGTTTTCTACTTAAGAGGTGGGGTCAGTTGAAGTAAAGGTGGGTCTCGAAAAGTTTCCAGTCAATATCTTTAGAAAGAGTACAAGTGGTTGGACGGGACTAACATCAGAAACGTAAGCATCTAAAGGTCATAGCAAAGCTTTCTTAATGGATCCCCCAATGGGTTGGCCAGATTCAGCCTGTCCCGACAAGAGGCACAGATAGTGCTAAGCATGATGTAAGCAAGTGTGATAGAAGCATATCCTGTCAATGCTGGTTGTCTTAATGAATCAATCGTATCTGGCTAGTTGGTCGGGTGAAGCTAGTCCCTCCCCCTGAAAAGCTAAATAGTGTTGCTACCACTAAGCATTCGGTAAAGAAAGTGGTGGAGCAGGTAGCACTAAACTAAGTTTGTTGAGGCAGTTCAAAGTAAACACTACACAGGTTAGGTCATCGATTGAAGTAATCCTTGCGGCTTCAAAAGGTAATATGAATGTTCTTAAAAGTGCCCAAGTCCCACTCACTCAATATCTAAATTCTAGGAGTACTTCCTTAATTCAAGAAGGAAATTTCGAGGATCCAACAACTTAGCTGTGCAACTGGCAGTCTTCCAATAGGCTAAAGTAAATAGCAATGTTGTAAGTGCCCAACCCACCCAAGCATAAAAATCACCAGACCATAGTGAGGCCTATTGACGGATAGCTACGTGGGCAGGCTTCGGTGTTGTTCATTTCGATCATTTGATCCTGAGAGTGGACAAAGGCATTCTTTCAAAACATTGATAATGGTTCCAATAATCATTTGGTTAGGGTTACTCCTGGACTTACTTTGCTTTGCTTGACTACGTGAAGGTTTAGCTAAAGCAGTTATGTACATTATACGATGTCATAGGTCGTTTTTCGTTACCAGCCCAGTCAGGTATAGAAAATCTTTCTTCTTATTTATATATTCTATTGGGGGAACTCTTTTTTCTCTTTATAGAACGAAGTCCCAAGAGGGGAAGGGTTAGTTGAACAAAAACAAGTTCTACGCTGCCTACTTCGTTTCAAATGGTTAGGATGAAATTCTTATTTGTCATCCCGCTCAATCATATCAGAATAGAATGGAATCATTGGACGTTCCAATAGATATTTACAAACCCCAATCAATTCTTTATTTTGGTAAACTAATTCTATTAAAATTGAAGTTCAATTCTGCTAAACCGTCACAGCACTATTGACAGATATTTGACTAAGCAACTATTTCTAACTACTATGGTAGGTAGGCTCATTTTTTCAGTGCAATGAGGCTCCACTATTTTATTGATTTATGGGAAGGGTGGGGAGGGGAATATTAATAAGAAAAGGGTTTATGAAAGGTTAATAATCACCCAGATAGGTTAGGTAGGGGAGTAAGTAACTATTCAGTAGATAAGACCTCGAACCAGCCGGACATGCCTAAAAAAGATATATAGAGGAGAGGCTCTTATTTGACGTTAATCAAATACCTCCCTCCCTGCCAAAGTGAAGGGATGTGCATGCCACCTGAGAAATAATTCCTATCGCTAGGAAAACATAGATTATGCTCGGTCGGACATTAATGGAAAGAAACCCACTTCATTCATTACTTTATTGGCCTTGGCCTTCGAATTTCCCCTAGCTATGTATGGATGGGTATATATATATATATATCGGGCAACACTTGGCTAGAACAATAGCAATAGTGGTAGATTAATTAAGCAAGTGTTATAGAATGCCTGTGCAATGCTCTAAGTTTGGGGCATCAGTAAGTTGGGTGAGGGAGTATGGTTGGTAAATAGAACAACAAGGTTGGTGGGAACATTTAAATAATGCGAGTAGGGAAAAGGTAAATCAATAGGAATAGTATCTACCCACTATCTTTAAGTAAGTGTTGTCGAACACCCATCCACCAATGTAAGGGGTCTATCATTCCAAAGGCAATTCTGACAATCCAACAATCAAAGAATCCAAGGTTGGGATGTGTTGTAGGTCCAACTGACATTAATCCTTCCGACTAAAAGGAATACTCAAGGTCTAAGTGCTAACCCACCCAAGCCAAGCAAGACCTTCCATCCATCTTTCCAAGATCATCTCGTTGTATTGACTCAATCCAAGCAGTTTCAATCTCCGCTCCACTCACTATAGTTCCTCAATTCAAGAGGGCAGTTCCAACGATCCTGGTGGTAGCAGTCCAACTCCCATTCATCGTGTAGGCTTCAAAAGGTAATTAATATGAATGGTCTAAGTGTTGACCCAAGCCCTTCAAATATCTAAGTTCAAGTAATTGAGTTGGTATATGCGAGGGTTGTAAAGAGAAAGGTTGTTGGTTGTTTGTTGTAGGTAGGTAACACTTAAGTAGTAATAAGTAGGTCCTCCCTAAAAGCAAGAAAGGGATGTGTGTAAGTTGTTGGATTATAGTCGGTGTTTTCATCCTCCTAATGATACTGATTGTATTTTTATTATTATAGTCCTGGCCTAATTCCCATATAGACACACCACGCACGGTTCCACCACCTACCTAGTTGATGATAGCGCGTGGCTAATGTACTGGGCCGACCTTTGCCTTGACAATACTTGTCAGTAGTGAAAGGTCACTTGCACCGGCATTACTCCATATACTTCGGTCACCTCAGAGATGCTTACTTAAGAGTCAGACTCAAATAGTGTGTTTATTTATGTAATAAGGCGGGCCCGGGTGTAGCAGGACACTAGGCCATCATTCAAAACAAGAGGGAAGTACCTTACCTCCCCTATAGAGTTTTGATCAAATGTTTACACATGCTAATATATATAAAGACCTTACCTGAGCTATGCTCCTTTAGAGGAAGGAAGTAAAGGTGGTTGGTAGCATGGGAAAAACATGAATCCAGCAGGTATATAAAGTTCTAAAAGTGCCTACCCAAGTACGTCCAATCACTAAGTGTAGTTAGTAAAGAGGTAAACAGCCCAGATTAGTAGCAGTAGGTTGTCGCACAAAAAGAATTTGAGCAAACTTTCCAAGGTCCTCCCTCAATGCAATAAGGGCATGATGTGGTGAAGTTGTTGGATTCAGAGGAAGGACAAAACCGTCTTAATCGTTGTCTGAAGACGCTAAGGAAGTTGTGATAGTGATAAATCATACCAAAAAGCAAATTCATAAATCAGATACGAGGCATAATAAAAAGGTGAATTTCATAAAGAGAAAAAAGAATGTTTATAAAGCAAGCCCGACCCAAGATGACATATTAAAATATCTGGTATTTAAAAAGAACGTATATAAAGGCCCGAGATCGAAAGGCTCATAGAGAAGATTCCCATCTGAAACAGATAAAAGGGGCACCCACCAAGTTTATTGGGAAGGGCGGGGTCTAAATCATAGCAATAAAAGGGGTTATAAAGAATTGCCATAATTCAAAGGTTATTCCTAAAGAAGATCCTTGAACCAACTAAATGTCTAAGGGTCTGGCACCAAGGTAAGTTTCTGGATGCTATTCACCCTTCTCCAACTAGCCCAGATGCGCGCGCGCTCATATGATGGCTCCCCTATACCTTTACTGTGTACTCGAATGCCACTTCAATTGTTGGTGGCCCACCCTCGTTCCCAACCCAGAATAAGTTGGACCACTTCCAACAAATAATAACTCTACCCACGAATTCATTAGCGAAGTCCCTAGTCCCAAGCAGGAAAGGCAGCAAAGAAAGCTACTTCCTAGGTATCCATGCTATTCCATGTCTCAAAGGACAATCTTAACAAAGCACATAGGAGAAACAAGAAAAGCAATAGTTTGAGCTTACTTTTTCCTTATTGGAGTTTCAGTTCGGAGTGAGCAGCTTTGTTACTCGTTGCTTTTGTTGTCTATATTGATTCGCGCGTTATTACATATATAAAGAAAAGACGTAAATCCCTCCACTTACTCTTTAGTTTGTTATATATCCTAGATCTAATATGATCCCCCCAGGGCAGGGAGTGATCACAGGACCTGACACCCACCCCTCCTCGTCTAGCCAGAGCTCTTTGAGGGAAATAAATATGAGTGATAACCTTTAGCCCAGTAGAGAGGGAGAGGTACAGAATGCTCAACCAAAGGGAGAGGAAGAATGGCTCGCCAATAAGTGGGGCGAGGAGGCAATAAACCATAAACAACCATAGGAGTGATAGACCATCTTGCTCGAGGGAGGAAGGTAGCCAAGGCATACCATCAATTACTATTGTTTGTGTAGCATATCTATAGCCATCCAGGTAAGCATACTTACTTAGCGTAAGCGCAGTAAGCGGAAGCATACCCTATCTATAGATCTAACCTCTACTACATTCTTAAGGACTTGTATTTCTTCTCCTCAAAGAGCTAATTGGTCATTTTCCTTTCTAATAGAGTAGTTAGTTCCGCAGCTCCAGGATCCCATTTCATACTTAAGGAACGATGTGATGCCGAAGGATTTATCACTTTTGCCCCTCACCCCTTTGGTCGAGAATGACTCATATATAATAGTATTCCCTAGAGTTACCAATGGATAAAAAAATCCAATATCAGGGCCAACAAATCCTTTATTTCCTTGGCTATCGACCCTAATAAATATATGGTTCAGTCAGAGTAAGTCAGAAAGAGTAAGCCATGGTTAAAGAGTTTTGTACTTATCCTTACCAGTCAAGTGACTTCCTGCCTTTCTCGTTGGTGGAGCCACTGACATTCCTCTCCCTATCGATCGAGTAACTAACGCAAAGTTCCTCTCCTTAGTAACTGATCCTGGTACTTGCGACTGCTCCAAGAGACGCAATAGCTATATCTTCCGAAAGGTTGATCCCTATCGACATACGTACGGAGCTTTACCCAGAGCATGTTCTGAGCAAGGACCCCATTGGGGCACGAAAATGCCAAATCGTCGAAGGAATTTAGGCAGTTATTACTGAAAAACCCGAAATTCGCTGAGCACTTTCATACTCCATCCTATTTGAACCCATGGCCATCGAATGAAAACGACCATCGAATGGCAGCTTGCAGAACGTATGTGTTTGGACAAGGTTTACATTCATCCCCATCCCTATTAAGAAAGAGATTGACCATCCACCTACTGGGCTGGAGGAACCAGAGGTCCATGGCTTAAGATTTAAGTTTCAGTGAAGTGAGGCATGGAATGAAGCAATTGTCTTGCATAAATCCCCCAGGACTTTTGTTATCCCCTCAAACTCCTGTCAGGAAGCAGTTTGACAATCCGTATATGGGGAAGACCATCTACCTATTTGTGAATGAGACACTCCCTTAGCTTCTACCTTTCGTCCAAGAGAAACATGCGAGATACGAATAAGCCCTTTCTTTGGTTCCATTTGTCCATTCGCCCTTGGTAGGGACTGGACTGGTTTTTAGTAGCTACAGATAATGAGTCGATTGATACAGAGCCTTAGTGAGGCTTACGTTAGAATATAGAAGATGGTGTGCTCGTTTTACCATTGACGATACCCTCATCACCCAACCACAGGCCGAAGCCTCCCTCCGAGCACCTTAACCTTGACCTGAGAATTCCTCCGAAAGCAAACCCTAAGCTAGATAGCCAAACAAAGGACAGCGCATCTCTCCCCAAGGATAGCGCATCACAAAAGACTGATCAGATGTTCCAAACCCTAGCCAAGAGACATCCAAGCCAATACTAAAACTGGCAGCTGCTGCAACTGCACCTGCAACCCTCCTACAAACCTGCGCACCAACTGCAACTGCAGTGCGCACCAACTGGGAAAACTGCAATCCTGAGATGCTCTTAAATGAGAACTGGCGCCTGTATTTATAGTAATCCTGCCAGTTTGCTGGGGCCGACTTCTCCTTCTGGGTATGTGTCTATTCAGTATATTATTATTAATTCTGGCCGACTTCTTCT